>VZRR01007339.1:0-85321 GCA_013398015.1 Oreocharis arfaki | reverse complement strand
CCTTGCTGCTCACAGGACATCTTCTGCTAGGCCACAAAGTGTGTAGCCTTGGTCTCTTTTGCTGACTTTACAGGAGGACCATCAAGGCTTATTGAGGGCTTGTTTTTTGTTTTCCCCTTGGTCACAAACATCTACTCTCACAGTTCCTCACTTAGCAGAATGTGGTGCACACATCTTCCAATTCCTTTTCTAAATTTCTCTTTTTTCTTTTTTTTCTCTGCTAGTTGAGATTCTCCTCCATTTTGCAGCTGTCTCCACAGGACATTGATGATCTGTAACTACGCCATCTGCCAGTTTTCCTTAGGAAGGCTACTACTTTGCCTCATTTGTTTTCAGAATGTAGCAGATCTCATCTAACAAGAAAACAAAAAAAGCCTCCCCCCCCCAAGCTCTTTACAGTAGCTCAGACTTCCTCCTCCAGCTAAGAGTCACTAAACCCTAGAAGTGAGGTGCAGACCTCAGGGACCTCCAGAGCTGTGCTGGGAACTGCTCTTCCCAGGTGTGCTCAATCAGCCCTCATTGGCACCTGCTACTCCCCCTCCCTCTCTCACTCCTCTGTCTTGATTTGCTCCAAACTCACCAACCTGTCTGACCTCTCTCCCCTTAGCCCTGCTCAGGTGAAACTCTTCTGAGGCTTCCTGCACAAAAAAAAAACGCATGTCACAAATAAATAAAAGCGAGACTTTATGCTAGACTTGCTTTGCAAGGGCTTAATATTGAAAAGATGTTGTTAGTGTTGTAATAAGCATTTTAATATTGTGAGCATGTTTTCTGTAGCAGAGTAACAGTTTTCCTGATCTTTTGGGAAAGGTACTCTTATGGAAATCAGCTGCAGGGTGCAACCAGCAGCAGCAGCTGCAGAGCTTGCTTCTGCAGTTACCAGGATGTTATGAGACAGTTTTTTGCTCTGATGTAGCACTAACTCTAAACCTTGAACAATGACCTGGAACAGCCTTTGCCCAAATTTCTACTTTTTTCACCTTTTTTCCCTCTCACATCTTTTAGTTACTTTCTAAATTCTATTTTTTTAAAATTGCTTTTTCTAATTGAATTTTTTCCCCCTGCATGTATTATTGAATATCAAACTATTTATAAAATAAAAAAGGAACAAAAAAAGTATATTTATTAAATCCTCACTCTATTCATGATTCTTTTAGTTTCAGCAACCCTTTCATCACCTGGGTATTTACCAGGTCAAGTTCTTTTATGTCGTTATATAGCAGACTGGAGCCCTGATCTTCACTGGAGTGTAATAGCAGCAGAACTATAATAATAAATAGTGATGTGCTATTGCTTTTCTGCAGTTATTTAACACAATTATTACCAAAGTAATAACATTAATGTCTATCTCCAGATGCTTTGCTGAGAAAATTGAGACAATAATGAGAAGCATGGCTGACAATTAAACAAAGTGAAAATTTATTGTTGAGAAAGAATTACAATAATGACAGGGAAAGTTGCAGCATTGCTCATCACATTCATTTCCATTGCTCTGGATGTAGGAAGGTTGTGGTTTCAGATGTTACTGGAGTTACCAATAGGAGAATTAGGATGAGCTTGATGCATAAACAACACTAAAGAAGTGCATTCAGTAACTCGGAAAGCTTCTTATAACGATGCTCATGATGTACTCTTTGACTTATTTTGGATTAGTCATGCACTTAACTCCCTCCATGAATACATATTTGTTCAACTAAATATACTGTATTCTTGTAAGACAAAGAAACAGACTTACTTCTATTTGTATTTTCCCAAAATAAAATTCAACTTTGCAAACAGTTAAAACCTTTGAAATTTTAACTATATCTTCGAACTGTTAGGAAAACAAAGTAAAAAAATAAATGCTGAAGCTTTATTTCCCTGTCAATGTCTCTTAAGCAACTGTGTTTAACTTTCTTTTTCCTGAAGCATTCAGAAAAAATGGATTCCTACTTTTGCATCTCTCAGAGGTCCAAAATAAAATGAAAATATATTTTCTAAAAATTGCTTGGGTTCAGAATTTATTCATGATTCTTGATGAAAAGAACTGTAATAGAAAATATAAGTATACGACTAAAAATCAGTTCAAATGTTTTTAATGTTTTTTACATTTTGTAAAGTAGTTGTCTTACTGATCAAACAACTCTGAGTATTCACGGGAAGCTTTTTTCCTCTTGTACATAACAGTGATATCAAGGAAAGACATAAAAATAAATGCTGAAGATAACACGGAAATATGTTTGAACAAAAAAAAAAATAAAGAGGAAAAGATAACTCTGTCTCTCGATAACATGATGCATACACATGAACGCTACTAGTTCTGCTTTTCTGTCATTTTGTGACCACAGCTTTTGCACGCTGCATCAACACACTACCAGACAGACGTTTAAATCGGTTATCACATAAGTGGATGCTGAGAGTTGGTTGTAGAGACATTTTCCAGCATTCTGCTGGAGTCTGTGTGAAAGTCTTTGCTTTCACACAGATGCTGTTCGTAAACAGTTAGAGAGTTTTTGTAAACTATCTGCAGATGCAGGATGGTTATGCAGCATTGTTATGATACTGACTGAAGAATGTTTTCAGATGGGTGTTGTGTGGTTTCACCATTCTAGAGAGGTGGATGGTCGATGACCAATGACCGTACGCCATTCAAGTGACCTAAGAGATATAAACGAGCCTGTAAATTAATAAATAATTCCATTTCTGTCTGGATCAAGTCTATGTCATTTCCTGCCATGCCTGCGACAACAGTGACACATAATATGTTCTTATTCTTTTGATCATGTGCAGCTCTGCTTACTTGACTACATTATGCATTTCCTAGGAAATTAATCTTATCTCACTTGCTAATATTCCATTACAATCAGAAAATTCAATATAGATTGCTCTCCTAGTCAGATTTAATGAAAAAAACTCCCAAAACAACAAGCCCCTGTGTATATTTTCTAAAGTAGTTTATATGAAAATTTCTTGATAACAGTTCCAGTGAATGTTCCTTTATGTTACACAAAATGCAATATTGCCTCTTGCATACTCTGTCCATCAGTAGAGAAGAAGGATTTAAGTTTTTAACGTTTATATTTTTGCAGATCTATAGTGTTTTCTAGGATTTATTCTAGTTCCTATATACACTACTCCAGACAGACTTATTTCAAAATCTCTGTGGTTGTAAAAATTGCCTGAATTTACCTTTGAAAATTAAATACTGCTGGTAAAATGGTTCAATGATGTTTCCATTCAAAGAATAAAGGATACTGATGATTATTTTTTAATGCTTGAGATAAAATTAGTGACTGCAACCCTGGTAACACAAGTTCCTACGTCTATCATGACAATTTCCCGTTAGAGTGAATGTTGATGAGAATGAACAGAAGTTTACAGGCTGAATAAACACTACAACTAAGCCGTTAATATGCATGTAGAATTGTGATACTCTCAATATTTTCTGAGATTGAACAGAGTTTTTATAATGGCTCAGTTTTCCACTGTAGCCATTAATATCCACTATGCAACCATATTCTGATTGGACATGAAATAATCTTAGTTGAGGGCTTTGCTTACAGAGAAAAGTGAAGAACCAGTTCTAGGGACTTTGTTGTTATTACATGGAAATACTCTCTATGTGCATTCTTATCAACTTCCATATAATAAAAGTAATAATTTTTCTTTTAAAACCCAGTATGAAGTTTGTGTATTAGAGAGAGACTGAAGCGAGAGAAAATGGAAAAAATACTTCGGTAAGCAAGTGAACAATTCATGAAGTGATTATTGTAGTGAGAAAGTTTCAAGACACATGCACAGTTTTAGTAAATAAAATATGTCAAAGATGTTAGTTCTAACACATGAACTTTAGAAAATACTTTGCAATTTTTGTCCATTTAACATGATTTAAAATTATATTGTATGCCTTAGAGGTGCATTGGAGGTAATTAGCGAAGTAAGTAATGCAAAGGTAATTTTCCTAAATGCTGTATTTGCATTTATCCAAAGCATAAACAATTCTTTTGAAATTCTGCAAATTAAACTACCTTTGACAAAGGCTTTTCTGAAAAAATGTCTTTTTTCACACCCAGAAGAATTCTTATCCTAAACTAAGAGTTCCTTTGGCTCTCTCAGTTTTTTACCCTCATATTTTTCCTTCTCTAATTTCTACAGAAATATTAGCAAATCTTGGGAGAAAAGCAAGAATTATCATTGCCAGTGTCTTTTACTAGGGGAAACATTTATTAAGTTTTAAAAGAATTATTTTATAAAAGGAAATTATTTAAACAATACATAGTATAGTCTCTATCTTTTGGTGAAAGTTCTCTGGAGTAATTCTGGCTGAGTGTTTCCTTGCATGAATTCGTCCTCTAAACCAGATGGCACTATTTGACTTCACTCTCATAACCTTTTGAATTAAGCAGCTTTATTCAAGACACTCTTATTTAGCATACTTAGAAAATATAAAAAGCTAGATCAAATGCATTCTACTTCTTTATTTTTAAACGCCTTAATTATTAACTTGAAAGCAACTTTTATGTTCAAAGACTGAAGGTTTTTAAGGAGCCTTTCTAGTGAACATCAGCTTCTTAAAAATGGAGGTCATGTCTGGAGAGTAATTCAATTTAGATATCTAATCCTGGACTCAGTCACAAGACGTCAACCAACCGCTTCCACATCAGTACGTTAGGAGGTTCCTGCCCCATCAATTTTGTCAAAGAACAGAAAGGATTCTGGTAAGCCAAAAAAAAATTGTTCTGCTGCACATCACGTGCACTGAAACACTGATGCTCAGAAGCGCAGATTTATATCAAGATGTAGCTGCAGTGGATTAATCCAGCAAAAGGCAGGTCGCAGCTCCTTACTGCATCCTATTTGAAACATACTGATTGGTGGTTTAAGTTTCCTCTTTGAGCATTGCACTAAAATGATCTGTGTGCATCCCTTGTCAGATGCACCCCAAAAGGTGTCCTTACCAGATTTCAGACATATTCATGCTTATTTAATCTCATGTCTTGACTGTGGCTACACCTCTTCAGGAGATTTAACCTGTGAATCCTTAGGGATGGGGGAATTTGGCATATTAATGCTGTGCAAGTATGGTCACTAGTACAGGCTTAGAACTTTACTAAAAAGGATTGCATTTATGCTCAATGAATTTTTCCTTTAGGAATATACCAAATTATTACATGGTTTCCAGGAAAATCTTCAAAATACCCAAATCTTTCAAACTAATCAGAATAACCAGAGTCTGTGTGTGTTTTTGTCCTTTTGAATGTGAAAGATCTATTTAAGATAGGTATCAAGAAGACAGCTGTATGATCAGGAGTTTTGAGCAACATCATCTGACAGAAGATGATCTTTAAAAGGTCTCTTCCAACCAAACCAACCTTCCGACCCAGGCCATGCTATGATTCTGTGGTATCAGAAAATGGTAATTCCTATACTTCCTAAATATGAAAATGGAGAATAAATAAATCTCATATCCTACCATTGCTTTTGTTAAAAAAAGTACTACTATGCTTAAAAAATTACTATTCCTCACTGCCCAAATCAAAGGAGGGGAAGTAATTTAAAAAAAAAACATCCCCAAAACCATCTGAATCAGGATGAGTCCATCTGTTTGGTAGTAAGTCTAGCATCCTCATAAGTCTGCTTTCTCTATTAAGACTTCCTCCTAAGTAATATAGCTTAGAATCATTAATGTTCAGCGTCCTTACAAAAGCAAACCAACATCAGTCTTGTATGCTGCTTTACTCCTTCTCAGTGCATGATAAAGCAATGTAAAAACCAACAAGTCTGCTAACATGACTGCATCATACAGTCACCCCGGGACACATGGCTCAACAAAGAAAACAGGAAATTAATTTTGATTTAGTACAATTAAGCAAAACCTTTTACTGTCCAGAAGTGCTTATTCGTACCCATGAAAGCTCAGTTAATGTCCTATATTTGTTTCCAAAAGAATAATGCATTCCAGCTATTTCTGAGAACTTCTTCAGAACATCCCTATGGTGACAGAAGGATCCAGAGTCTTGTTCAGGTCTCAGAGACCTGGTAAATACCGGCTATGCCTACACTGCTCAGTGCATTTGCCCCAGCTGAGTGAACAACTTTGCCCCCATCCATATTGCTAAAGGTCAGCAAAGCAGCCTGGTACACCCACACATCGACCAAGCTGCGGCGGTAGCGGTGGCCCTGGGCACACTCTGGGTGCACCATGGACCTAAGACAAAATAATCATCGTTTCGTGTTCACCTTTTCAGCTCAGTATGCCCAAATCCTGTAAAGGCAGCACTGCAATCTACTTCAGTGTTATTTCTGTAACATAAACCATACGACTGAATACAGAGACAGGCTCTGGGGTGGCCTCCTTGCAATAGGTGTCAACTAAACTATCTTGGAATAGGTAAGTAAGCCATGCTGAAACCTCTCTCGTGTAGATTTATAGGTATCTAAGCTTCTTTGACTTGATAATGTATTGTTCCTAAGCACAACCACTTCAGTGTGAGAACATTTTCCAGCCAGGGAATGTTTTCTCTAACCAGAGTTCAGGCCTCTTAGGAGCTACAAGCTACAATATTACCAGTACAAACATTTGTGAACACACAGTCGTGCTTTTTATCATGTTTGGTTTTATTTGTTTGCTTGCTTTTTTTTCTTTGTTTGGGGGGTTTTTGCATGTGTGTTTGGGGTTTTTTTTGTTTTTTTTTTCAAGTTTCTGAAAGTGCCTATCTTTTTATCTCAGAAACAGAAGCAACTAAGGGAAGGCAGTCTCCTATCCAAGCCATATGAGCTAACATCCACCAATGCAGCAAAATTACTCCTGTTTGTCTCTGTGACTCAGACTTTTCCATTCAGTTTAGTGGTATATTTTTCTGTCAAACCTAGCTCACTTTAGATTGGGATACAGCATTTCAGTTCAAACCTTTCAATCAATCCCAAGGATTATGCATAAAATCTATTAGCAAAATAGGAAGAAATAGAACAAAAATACCACAATTACCACCCAAAAAGGAAGAAACTGGCTTCTAACTAACTTGTTTAATAAAAACCTAACATTTTTACTACTACATTGTCTAAACCAGGGATATGGATATTCTCTAGATTCTGAATATGACCTTTGCTCTGTGCCAATGACCACTTTGGGAAAAAAATGAAGAAATCATATTTTTCCTGATGTAGCAGCAACTCTCAGATTTGAAGTTCCTGACAGAAAGGGCTCAGAATGCTCAAATATTTTCATTACCTTTCTTCTTTAAGAATAAATGGTGAGTAATTACAGACTCGTACATCCACAAATTTATCAACACATTTATTTCTTATCCTCTGACTACTTGAAGAAGTTGAGATAATTCTTTCCCTTGTCAAAAGCAATATACAAATAGTGGTGCATATGTCTATACATGCATTTAGAAACAATAAACATAACACACACAGAGCTTTGAATGTTTCTATTTCATTACCTTCCAAAGTACATAGGGTCACACAGAAATGTAAAGCCACCTTTACATCTCATAATTATGGCTGTGACCTCTGTTCTTATATGAAATACCACTTGAGAGCAGATAGGAAATGTATGCAAAAATAGAAAGGAAAAACATAACAAAAGAGATTCATGAGAAGCATAAAAATAAAACAGTGAGGATGGTACGGAAAAGAACAAATCTAGGAAGAAAAGAGAAGAGGAAACAGAAATAAAAGTACAGATACATAAGACAGGAAATGAAGTAAAAGTCATAGAATCAACTGGAAGATTTTGAGAATGGATTAGACAATACAAAAAAAATACAAATCTATTAAACAGGAACGGTGATTGGCAGGAATTATCCTAAAAGAGATTAGAAACAAATTTGAAATGAGAATATACTCATATTTCTGAAGTTAGTTTAGAAGAATAAAATCAGGGCAACTTGACTGCAGCTGATCTTGGAAATAATTGGCAGAAATCTTTTGGTGCTTCCACCCCTAGAATTCAGTTATTCACCTTTGATAGTTTTCCACAAATTGAACAGATGATACAGTATATCAAAAGCCAATAAAGTACTATATGGCCAGAAATAAGCTCTCTTAACTAGTTCAGGAAATGCTGAAGCAATTATGATAATGGCTCATCATTAAAATTATTCTTCTTTTTAGAAGTGGTCATAGCTGCAAACAGCTTATGATTATCTGAAACTAGCCAGCCTTCAAAAGAAAGGGCAAAAGTATTATTGTTTAAGAAGTCAATTGAATGCTCATTGGGCCTTTTATCATCACCCTTTCCCTACCTCAGAAGGGTTATTTCCTCATTTGTCACCTCATTATTATTCCATAGTGCAAGGTTCATTGATTACAATCAGAAGAGAAACTTACAATGAAGTACATTATTAGTTTTATTCACAGAGGTGTCTAGACTTGCAGTAAAAGTTGCAGATAATATCCCTAGGCTTCTGAGATACAGGATGGCAGAAAATTGCTTCATATTGCTTAATTTGGAAACATTAACATAATAGAAGACAATCCATAGGTTCTAATAATTACAGCAAAACCACACAATTCCCACAAGTAAACATGTGCTTTATGTGGTACACAAACAGCTATCCTGTAAAATGCATATTGACAATCTCTGTAAAGCTATTCATCAGAAAACACAACTGTCTTGTGCTTTTGAGGGTACTTTCAAACTTCATTCTGTAATACCAGCAGTATCAAGCAAGGTCTAAGAGCAAGCAATAGCAAGCAGGAGCTGAGATAGTTCCCTCTTCAGGTACCTGAATACACTACATGAACTCCATAGGAGCAAAACTCCTAAACCCTGTTCTACCTGTAGCGAGCAGAAAAAGAAAAAAAATGTTCTACAGGAATGCTTGGGCTTTGTGATGGGTGGAATTCCCTCTGCACTCAGTGCTGATGGATGGCTTGTGGAGACATCTCCCAAGGGAAGGGAAGATGGTTTCTCATGCCATTAAAAAACACAGAAATATCTAGATAATACCTTTCTGGGAACAAGCTTGCAGTGCCAGAGATGAGTAACAAATGATCCAGCCTTTTTCTCTCTATGCAAAATCTTTGCATCTCCCATATTTTTCTCACAGGTACCAAGGACATTTAGTGGTTTTATATACTATGAACTATTACTTTCTTATAAATATACTGCTGGAACAGTCTAGCGATGATAAAAAGACTCACTAAAGTACCCCTAATTTTGATGAATTGCAGTTCATCAGAAGTTACAATGTAGCTAAAAATAGAGTACTACGTTTTATGCTTTGCAAGTGAGCTGCATGCTGAAGCACTTCTCAAATGCACAAGCCTGACTAGCTTCAAGACACATTAAGGGAAGAGAGGCAGGAAGAGAATTAGGATTTTGGCTTACAAGTGCAACCACAGAAATATTCTTCCAAGGCCAGATAAAACCTTCTAAATGCATGAGACTATCCACAAATATGAATTTTCATGTAACCAGGACCCATGTATCTAAGCCAAAGGCTTTCTCACAGTTTATAATGTAGCTGTTTTTAGGTTTGATCTGTGATTTAGTCAGTCATTTGCCTTACTGGCAGAACTCCTTTGTGCCCTATATGTTATCAGCTATTGCATCATAAATGGATCTAAAGACGCTAAATAGTTCTTCTTTAAATATAGGTAAGTTAAAATAGAAAGAGATAAGTAATAAACTTCATTTAGGAAAGCAAATCTAAGGTTGAAAGTGGCAACAATTTTCCAATATTACAATGGAGCACAGCTTTGCTTTGGTCTCTTTCCTGCTATGATTCTCTACAGTTTGCAATTATTTCATCTTATAACAACTTTCTGTCCACACTATCCTAAGCATTGTCTTGACCTCAACTAACATAAGCATGTGGGTGACATAAATCCCTCAAGTTCTCAGCTTTGCAAGGGTAAAATCAAATAAAAATAAATAAAGTGTTCATTATTGAATCAAAAAAAATAAGAAGAAAATGCCCGAGAAATGTAACGTTTTGACTATACTTAACCCTTACAGATTATTAAGAAGAAAGGAGCCTTCAGATTTGAATCCCTGCCTGCGGCTATTTGAACTAACATTTTAACACTGCAAAGAAGTTTGGTTTGGTTTTTTTAACATGAACCAATCACTACTGGCAGAGGGAATATAATTATAACAAAAATTATGAAACTAGTGAGGACCCTGAATTTGGTTCCTACACAAGGAATGGTCTTTAAGAGTTCCAGACTATTTCTCACAAATTCCGTCCATGGATGCTGCCCCATATCTATTTCTGCTTGACTCTGAGTTCTTTGCTTCGTGTTTCTTTACCCAGACCCAGCTATTTGTCCACTGTTTCATGTCCCTGTTCTCTCTCCTACTCTCTGGACGGACAACACAATATTGCTGGAAGAAACTGCAGGTCTTGCTTAGCCCACCTCACTCTAGAAACATGGCATACAAGTTACCATGTTGAGGATATGAAGAACTAAAACAGAGCCCTGACACATCAATTTTGGCAGTAATCAAAGTGGAAGAAAGTGGTATTGTACACAGGTAGGCAAAGGTCTTTTCCAGACTGAAACAAATATTGAAATTTTTATGAAATTCCAAACCAAGGGCATTTGCATGAGGAAACTTGGCCAAAAATAAGTCACCGCTCTGAAACACTGAGGCACAAAGCTTACCGAGGCCCAGCTGTCAGTTTTAACAGAGAAACTGTGTATTTTCTTCCACTGCAGATGATCTTAATTAAAGAAAAAAAATTCCAATCTTAAGAGAGACAGTGCTTTCAACTTTGTCAAGCCTGGGACTGAATTGTTTCAGAAAGGAAAAAAGTTAAGCAACCATAAATATACTTAACATCTCAAACCCTAATAAGCAAATAAAAACTTGCTTGTTAACAAACTTTACGTTTATTGAAGTCCAGCTAAATGGGGTAGCACATTCAGGTACAATCATGATGATAAGAGGAGATTAGAAATAACTACTGAAAGGCATACAGCAGTTGTTACAGTTGTTCTTGGGTGAGAACAAGCTACCTTCCAGAGTTTACACAGTGCTTACCCTGTTCTAGTACAGCGCACTCTATTATAGATTTCACTGAGTTTGGGCATGGACCCATATATGCCTAATCTTATGTTTGTGTGTCTTTTCATAGGATTTTAACAGATAGATCATAGGAATTAAACTGATTCCGATTGTAGCATCTCTTTTCCTCTTCTCACTGTCTTTCCTCACTACCCAATTCATTTATTGCTCTAAAAGTGTAATAACTACAACAAACACCAATATTACTTTGCTTTTACACACCCTGATGTTCTTAGTGGGGTGAAATTCCATTTGAACTCAATGGAAGTTTTGTCTGAGCAAGAACCATAGGATTCTTTCCCCGATTTATAAAGAACAAATTTTCCAGATCATCCAGATGCTATTTTGAAAAATTAAGAATAGATTATACAAAGCTACTCACAATTAATGGTATTTAACAGGCTACTATTGTCACTAAGAATATATGGTCAATCTTAGAACTGGTGGCAGCAGGAACATTTGATTTCTCTATTTTAATGATTAACTTCAGTAGGGAGTATTTTCCCTTTTTTCCTGGCTACGTCTATTTTGCAGACTCCTCACAAGTTAACAAGACCGTTACTGAAGAGTGATCTCTACAGGTTTAGTCTTCAAAGCACAGTAAAACTTAATTTAATCACAGCTTCAAAATATCATACAATAAAACTAATTTAATTACACTTAGCAATGGCCACTGGTCTCATTAAAATGCTAATGAGGCTTATAATTATTAAATTCCTTAATGATTGTTAATAGAAATAAATGACAAAATAAAGCTTAACCAGAAAGTCAGAATGCCCTCAGGTAATTTTTCTTAGTGACAGTTTCAGAAGATGTAGTTTCTTTGCAGCATTCAGAAAAAGGCAGGTTAAAGTTTAAGGTAAGAGGATATAAAAGTAAAGAATGCAGTTATAGAACGTAGATGTAGACAATCCATTGTCTCCACTTAAAATATTTAAATACAGCTGATATAAACTTTCCTTTTCTGGACTATGTTTTTATGTCGTGTGCCAAACACAGAAAAATTAAATGTATATTTAAAACTCACAAAGAAATCCTATTCAGAATACGTATTTTTCTGACCTTATTTGTAAAGCACTGTCATAATATTGGCATCCATATGAAAAGAATAGGGATTTTTACCAGGGAATAAAAATGGGACCTGTAAATACTCAGAGACAGGGCTAAAGATCACTCTGCATTCTGTTTCAGAAATGAGAAATATTTGACTTAAATCGAAAGCATCATTTGCACACACGATTTGCAACATATTCAAAAGATGCTGTTCATGTCTTCTAAAACAAAAACACATTTCAAAACCTCAAAAAGCAGTTGTTGTCATTTGGCCAAATGTAAAGCAGCCTCCCCTATTCCCACACTTTGACAGCTATTCTTTGCTCCAGGGGGGCCGGGCAGACAGCAATGTGAGCAGCTCCAGCTCATCAACAGGCAGTAGCACTGAGCTCAGCCGCAGCAGCTCACTGTATGCTCACTGTGTGAGCGGTGAGGAATTCCCTGAGCTCTTATTATGGGAGTTTCAGAGCCAGCAGGCAGCCAGGGAACTCCTCCCAAAGGCTTATGAATAGTGACAAGGAAGGAAAACAAATGAAAACCGAGCAATGATGACTCCTTTTGGGGTCTTCGAAGGTGACTACACTGATAAAAATGCCCATTGAATGGCTTTTCTTATCTTGCAGTATATTTGGGCCCTCAGGACATAATGCTAGGCTATAGCATATTCCACACATGCACATTATTTACGACCGAAAAAGAAAGTGGAAGGCACAGCCTTACCAGGCAGAAGCAACCATTGGCACTGGAATGGTTGACACTCGACTTTTCCAGCGATCAGGACTCATTAAAAACCAAAACACAAACCCTTTCACAGCTTTAGAAAACAAGTCTCCCTCCTGTTCATATCCCTCTTTTATAAGATGCATGCATATATTATTATTTCTTCATTTGCATAAAGCACTGTTTCTTGCTGAAGTACTCTCAGCCATCCTTCTAATCAAGAGAACATTGTCACACATCAACACCTTGACAAAGGGGAGAAAAATTTATAAAATCAAAGTCTCTGTACCAGTAGAAAACTGACTAAAAGTCATACACATTAATTTGGCAATTTAAATCAGCACCTATTAAAAAAAAAATCTCACTATGGGAGACCAATGGACTTTGTATACACAATTCTAAACTGCATTACCCTTATCTCCAAAGTGGTTTTTTTCCTTCATCAACCATAACACTTCTTAGGTCAAAGTTCACTTGACATAAAAATGTGACACTGAATGTCATTTTAATCTCAGAGGTGTATGTAGTCACTTTACATACATCTTGTCATATGTTTTTCTCATATCATATTTTTGAAATACTGAAAAATAAATGGGCTTGGTTATGTGCCTACTCAGGAACTACCAGAACCCATTTTCATTATGCTAGACTCCAAATGGAGTTTAAATTATTCTATTGGAGAAAAGTATTAGTTAATGAAGACTTTTCCAGGATATCCTACTGGACTGTGAGTAATTCACTCACTAACTTTATTCATTTATACCAGACAGCAACTGGAATTGCTGTGCTATCCTTTAGCAATTCACATGCAGAGAAAATTCATAAACATAGATTTATTCATTTGGTTAGAGGTTATCAGCAACTTTCAGATATTCGGACTTTTACTTCTCAAGGCAAATGCTAAGAAATCGTTTGGGGTACATCCTGAAAAGTATATTGCAGTAAAATTAAACATGCATGCTTTGGCCAGTCATATTTAGGCAGCTGCCCAAATAAAAACTAAAGCTTTAACAAGCAATAATTTATGTCTCGTTCACAGCAGAATGAAGGATTTAGACAAGATACAGGGTTTCCCTTTTGTTGAATTTCTAAAATTAATATGTTATTTCATATAGTTTCTGAAACTGGAAAAAGAAGAAAATGGGATTTCCCGATCAGTTTTTAGGAAGAAAAAAAAGGAAAGAGAGAGAAACATAGCATTGTTGAAATAATATGGGAGGATTGAGACTGGATAATCAGAAAATCTGTGGGAAGGAAGAAGATGAATCAGAGTGCAGACAGGAAAAATTTCATACGTGAAACAGTGGAGGAATAGGAATGTTTACACCTAAGATGTCCTCAGTTGTGGAGAACCTAAACTGGTCTAACAACAAATGCAAGTCTTTATAGCAAGGAAAATTTTGTTCTTGTGGGCTAATATTCCAACTGCTGCACAAAAGCAGACTGAAACTTTCCAAGCCTATGAAGAAGGTCAATAAAGACGAGAACATGAAATATTTTGAAAATTTCATCAGTTCAAATTAAAGAGTAAAAAGAAAGTGATGTACATTTTAGAAATTAGGAATGTGAATAGGTTATTCCACAAGTATCAAAAAAAAAGCCAGAGGTGAGGACAGGGATGGCCCATCACATAGCCAAGGGCTTCACCTACTTAGAGCCAATATAAAGTTCTTCCTGCTCCATCGTTCTGGCATGTTGATTTTTAAGGAAGCTTCTCTTGGAGACACTATTTAATCCAGTGATACGTCTTCCATTTGTCAAAACATACTTGCTCAGGATTTCTCAATACACAATTTATGTATAAAATCACTTCAGTTATTTTAAACCCTGTCTTGTGGCCAATTTATCTTCCTTCAGGGGCCTTGTACAAAAGTGCTGTCTGTTGTAGTTCGGTAGCATAGAGATTCTAGCATAGGATCCATGTGGTGAGAGGAAAAGCACACATAATGATTTAATACTAAAAATAGACTCAGCAAACCTGAGCAGTAATAGATTGGCAAGTAATTACATTCTCAGTAAATATATGCAGCTAAATCATATTCATTTATGTGCAGAAAGCTTGTATAGTAATTACAACTCCTCTAAAAACGTATTTAAATCATTTGTTTCAAATCTTAGATGAGGCTCGTGCCTTTGTGTTGCCCAAGTGCAGTCCTTTGCAAAAAGTCCAATCCCAATCTAAGAGTTCACATTTTAAGGAATGAACAAAAAGTAAGCTGTTGCACATTCTGTCAAGAAGTAAATAAAATTCTGTTGGGCATTTTCAGGGGAAACTAAATAAGAGATATTCTATAATGATATTTTGAAATAAAGAGACCAAACACATTACATTTGTATTTGTCAGAGACCAAACATACAGGAGAGTACAAGATTATTGGAAGCCATTGATTCCAAGATTTACAGCATCACAATGAGTTTCTAAATGCAAGGTTTTTGCTGCTACATGTGACTTAAATCACCAAAATAAGATTAGATTTTAGAAAACGAAGAAGTCTTACAAGAAAATCTTCAAGTGTTGAAACTAAAAGATACAGAACGTAGTCATGCTTAGGTAAAACAAGTGGTACAGATTTTGATTCCTACTGAAAAAAAATAGTTAAGAAAAAGTAAGAAAAATGGAAAAAGAAAAAATTACAAAAATTGTAAGAGTGCACATTTTTTGCCCTCTGCCCAGCATACTTCTTACAACGACCAGTCTTTTTCTAGAAAACTGGAATTTATGAAAGAATATTCAATTTACATTCTGCACTATGAAATATTCTGTAGCAAAGATGAGTAAGCATTAAACTGAAGACTAAATTCAGAACCTTCAAAACACATAAGCTTGCATGTTTATGAGTGCTACCCAGTAGCACACACTTTAGTTTTGAAGTCATGGATCAAAACCCTATTTTGGCAAGCACTAGACCAATATGGACCAAAATACCTGGCTTGAAAGCATTTTATTATTATTTTTATATGACAAAGCAAGTGAAACTGCAAAGGAAGAATGGAAATCTGAGGGAAAAAAGCCCACCATTAATATACATTATGTTACATCAGCAGCCTAATTACTGTCATGTAAATATAGTGTAGATATTTATAGGAAAGTTCCCCCATGCAAAAAAGCATGGAATTGATAGTTTGAAAATGTAACAAGAAGGCTATAGAAGCCAGCATCATAACATAGTAATTATTTTTGTACTCTTACATAAAGTGTCTACCTGAGATCCTTCAGTTCTCACTGGCCTAGTTAGCACAGCATCACACTGCTTCAGTCTGGTAGCAGCATGCCTGCACTGCTCGGTTTTACCTTATGAGTCCTTTTTCCTTCCTATGTGCACGAATGTCTTCTCTTTTGATCTAAATTGTCACTACCTGAAAGCTGTGCCTATCCCCTCACAGTTCTCATTGCTTCCAGCGCTGTTTCCAGCTGATTTGAAATTTACTTGTACCAAATATCCTCAAGATCCATTTGCTGCAACTGTAAATCTGTCTCCCAATTTCCTTGTAACTTTTACTTACTCAAGTCTTTGTCAGAATATTCTTGACATGCTGACTCAGATTGACTTTTAGTCGGTGTCTGACTGAGAACCGGGGATGAAGGTGTCAGACACTGATAGCAGTGCTCTAACTGCAGCTGCGAGAGGGAACGTATTTGTAACATGGGGTTACTGTTGAACAAGAGGAGGGGGAAAAAAACACAGAAGATGTCTTCTCGGACAGCTCTAATACCAAATTGTACCATAGGTAAAACTACATTTTTATATTTTCACATCCTCTGCTGAAAAACTGATTCAGACTCTCACATCTGCCAAAACCAACGTTTATAGTCAAGACAGTGTTATAAAGAATGCTTGGTCATTTTTCCAAGGAATATTTTGTCTGCAGTTATGTTTTCATAGCTAAAAATGACATGATGGCCTGATTATGTGTAACATACACATTTTTCACTTCTTCATTTATTTCTATGTGTTGAAAACCTATTTAACTGTAGAAATTCTTCCTTTACATCCCTAGATAGATGAGGGTGCACTCTAAACTAATTGTGTTCTCACGTACATTAATCCAACTCTTCAACTCATTCATTTCTCCCTGTATAACATTTTAATCCTGTTCCTTATAAAGGAAGGTCTTCAAATTTGTGCTATTATAAAGCATCACGAACTTGCTTCTACCTTTTGTACCATCCCCCACGAAAATAAAAATCAACCATCAAAGTCTTCAGATAGTCTGCTGGTTAACTCCTCTTCAGTGCAAGATAAAAGTCCAGAGTGTGCTCTCACCCTTTCTTTTGCTCAAAATTTTATTCACATTAGTTGCTTTAACTTTCACGTTTACTAATTTTCTATCAGTAGACACTTTCATTGTGTTCAGTGAGGCAAAACTACAATAAGTGTCTTCCTGAAGACTGGATTGACAAGATCTATCCGCTTTGTCTCATCTAGAAATTGTTTCAAATAAATGTTGTGTATACAGATCTGTGCATAATTTCATTTTATTGCAATTTACTGATGGGTCTCCAGGTCTAAACCCAGATACAGCTGAAAGCATTATTCTTTTTAATTTTAAAACTGTATTTCACATGTCTCTCGTTTCAGTGGTTTTATGGCAGAACATAAACCAAAACAACTAGTAAATATCACAGAATTCAGGTATGAAAAACATGCAAGTGCAATTTCATGAATCTGTGTGTGTATATATATCCTTATTTTATGATTCATATTTTAAAATTCATGGATCTTTTAGGATATCCAAAAAGGCAACACTTATTTTGAGAGTTGCTACAATATGTATAAATTCCTGCCTATAGCACTAACACGCAGAAAATTATGATGGGGGCAGACAAGATGGGATTTGCTCACCTAGGTTAAAACAAATATCCAAAAAAAAAAAGTATCCATAGAAAAATCTGATTCAGAAATGTAGCCTTCAGTAAAGTATCATGCAGATCATAATGCAAAAATCCCATACTAGATATGATCTAAATATGATTATGTCCAAAATCACAATCTCTGATAAACAGTTTTGGGGGTTTTGTTTTTCGTGGGTTTTTTCACTCATCACAAGGGTATATGGCAAGCTTTAACTGGATTTCAAGTTCCTAACACTAGTGAACATACTAATTTTTACCAGGGCATCTTGAAGATGCCACAGTCAAACACAACAATGATATCTGAAAAAGGCAGACTCATAGAATCATCATGGTTGGAAAAGACCTCTAAGACCATCAAGTCCAATGGTTAACCCAGCATTGCCAATTCCACCACTAAAACTATGTCCCTAAGCAACATGTTTACATGCTTTTTGAACATTTTCAGAGATGGTGATTCCCACATTTGCCTGGGCAGAATGTTCCAATGCTTGACAACTCTATCAGTGAATAAGTGAATAACTTCCATAATATCCAGCCTCAACTTTCCCTAGTGCATCTTGAGGCCATTTCCTCTTGTTCTATCTATCTGTTACCTGAAAGAAGAGACCAGCTCCAACCTGGCTACAGCCTTCTTTTGGGTAGTTGTAGAGAGGCGTAAGGTTTCCCCTGAATCTTCTTTTCTCTAGGCTAAATGACTCAAGCTCCCTCAGCCGCTCCACACTAGACTTGAGCCCAGGCCACCAGCTCCGCTGCCCTTCTCTGGACTCACTCCAGCACCTCCGTGTCTTTCCTGCTCTGAGGCGCCCAGAACTGGACACAGCACTCAAGGCATGGCCTCACCAGTGCCGAGTACAGAGGGACAATCACTGCCCTGGTCCTGCTGGCCACAAAATTGCTGGTACAGGCCAGGATGCCATTGGCCTTCTTGGCCACCTGGGCACAGCTGGATCATGTTCAGCTGCTGTCAACCAGCACTCCCAGGCTCTATTCCCCCAGGCAGCTTTCCAGCCACTCTACCCCAACCCTGTACTGTTGATGGGCTTGTTCGTACAGTGGAGCTTTTTGGTACCTTCAAGTAAAGAATTTTTAGCTTTGGATCTCCTAATGTTACTTCTACTTCACTCAATAAGTGAACAGACAGAAGCTTGGAATCAGAAAATAAATTAAAATGTATTATGTGATAGCCGGAGAAAACACAATAGCAATAATCCACTTACTATATTATTTTGTGCCTCTATAGTGACAAAAGAACATTATTTTTAATTTTCAAACTCTTTTATCTTCTGTCTTTTCTAAATTTAAGCTCAGGTTTAGGGCACAGCATAAATAAAAAATAGTACTATGTTCCTCATTCATCAAAGTATTGAACATGGATTTATGTCAGCAGTTTCATTCAAGTCCATGGGTTTACAACAATGTTTAAAAAGAAATATATACATTCATGATGAAATATATATATATGTTTCTGTGTAAGTCAGCATCTTCTGCCAATTAAGTTGGGAAAACTTTTCAAACCAGTGCTCCTATTAGAAACAAAGAAAAATTGCTTGGGTTTGCTTTTCTTCTTTCAGGGAAAGCGGGCATATGCGATGCAGACAAAACAGAGGAGTTGCTAAAGAGCAGCCCCAAGGATACATTCAGATGCAATGTGAGAAATTACTAATGTTAATATGATGCTTTAGCTTTATCAAGCTAACTTTCCTGAAATAATCCTAGAGATAATTTTAAGATAAGAGATTTAAATAATCATTTCCCTCCCACACTTTCTATTCTGTTTTGACTGAGAACTTCTTTACTGACACTTGACTATTCTCTGATTGGACAAGATCTAGCTGATCTTAAACTGAACCTTCAATATTTTTTTATTGGAATATAAACAGCAATATTCTAAATTATTTTTTCATAGCTGTGTATCATAACGCTGGTTAGCTCATCAACTCTCTGTACTCATCTCTGCCCTATTTAAACCTGAGATTACTTTCAACAGAACTTCAGTAAGACATCTGGCATGTCTTTTTCACATAAATATAACCAAATTAAAAGACCTGTGTCAAAACCAGCTCTACAAATAGGTTTGTTCTCAAATATATGAATTATTTATATAAAGTATCAAAGACTACTTTGCTGCTATAAAGTTAGCATATATCTAAAACTAAAACCTTTTATAATTTGCAAAGAAACTAAGTGCATTAGCTATGAAGTCTATATGTTTTGGAATATATTCTAAAAAGCATTGAGAATGATCCAGATTTTCAGAGGATAAACTGAAAATGAAAAGTCTACCTTGAATATGTAGCCAATTGCTTCTGGCCTGTAAAATAACATCATCATTGACACCAGAGGTGATTCATGAAGATAGCATTTGACTGTGATGAATGAACAAATGAAATACATACAGGTTAAGATTATGAAAAGCAAAGTAATAAAAACAAGACATATTTTTTTCAAAATACTCAATGAACAGAAAACAAAATCCCAGTAGGAAAAAAAAAAACGATCAGTGGTTCAGCTTGATTTAGCATAAGTCTAAATCCTAAGATGAGCTTCTTCAAGTCTGAAGACCATAAGAAATAACAATAAAAGGGGGAGCTTGTGGTTTTTCCCCATGGCAAACATTTCCTGTTGCTTTTTTACGAATTCCCAAGCAGCACAAGATAAAGACTATTCTCCATCTTACTCCACCATGGTAGCTAAAATTATAATTTACTTTTACAGAATTAAATACCTGACATTCTTTATACGGCCCCTATCCTCTCCATATTTTTGTGTCAATAAGAGAATCCAAAGGGACTTATAAATATCTTTCTTGTCCTGCGATCAATTACAGCTGACCATTGGGTGGAGCTCCCACTAAGACTTTATTAAATTCATTATCAGGTATTACTCTGTTTCTTATTTTCAGCAGCATTTCTATTTCCACCCCCTCCAAACTACTGTTCGATGACAAGTTTAAATCTAACTCTCCTCCAAGAGGTTCCACTTTTTCCCAAGAGTTTAGGGCTTTTTATCTGTGTGAGAAAGAGAAGTTTATTTATTATGAACTAATTATATTTGTTTTAGAAGTATAGTATTATCATTGCTACAGTGTTGTTCTAAGAGATAATATAGTACTTATGTGGTGGTCTTACACTTTAGCCACTTGGAAATCAGATTATTTTCATGCAAACAGAGGGTCAATTATGTTACTGTTCTTGTATAAAAAGACTTCCCCCTCCCCCAACAATTTCTTACATTATAATGGAAATCTGGTGATCAACATGAGATAATAAGAGATTCCTTGATTTACAATTCCATCCTCTGATTTTTTGGCCTTTTCTCTGCTTGAAATGCTATTTTTGGCATTTAGATGACACCAAATCATTTCCACAAGTTCCCAGTTATAGTAACATCTGCCAGGATTTTGTTGGGCAGTCAAAATTGTCATAGAAGCATGTATTGGTTTAAGCACTAAAACCACCAGACAAGTCTTTTACTGGACTAGTAGAAAGTGGTGGCTTCAGTGACAAACACCTCATAGCCTCGGACTGTAGGATGTAGTGACAGCAAATAATAGTACCTTCCAAAATGTTCCATCCTTTGGTTCTTCCCATATGGGAACTTAAGTGCATCGTCACAGGTATGTCATGAGGCTGTAAGACAGCTTTTATAATAAGCTCCATATTCCAAATCGTATTTAAAATACTTTGAAAACCTAAGAGTAATGCACTAAGCTACAAAAAGGGGGGATACAGGAGAGGAACTAATTTTCCAAATGTAACTTAGAATATTGCCACTATTTCCCTTGTGTTATTTGATGTTATGCAATGATGAATTTTATAATACAATAAATCAAGTAGACAAGCATTGACTGATATGGATAAAGTACACCTGTTTTAAGTGATCAGCTGCCTAGTTATATATTGGATAAAAATAATTTCAAAATTGAATAATTCAGTAAATATTTCAGTAAGATAATTTAAATTTCGAAAAGTGATGATAAAATAAAGTATACTTTTGAATTAACAGCACAACATATTAACTTACAGAGTACTGCTCATTAGTTTAGTGTTCTGTGTTTGCACATAACAAAGTGTTTTCAGAGAAAAGTTTCCCTGACCAACAGAACAGCTTTCAAAGTGTCTTAACTAATCTCAGTTTCCTGCAACTTCAAGCACTCCTTGTCTCCAGAAACACTGACTTCTACAGCTTGCTTGTCGAACAGACAAGTTCAGCAAATTTTATATGGCAAAAAAACCCCACCTGTCAAAAATGTTGGCTGCAAAAAGTGTACATTTAGCCTTATATATTGCATTTAATACATGAAAACTTCAAATGGGACTCCAGGGACAATCTTGAAAACAAGAAGAAAAAAACCTCTCCTGGTAGAACTCTAAGAATACATTTTCCAGTGGACTGTGATGATCAGTTTAGACTTCTGGCTTGCTAACACAACCTAACTCCTTTGACAAGATTTTGAGAAATGTGATAATTTTTTTCTGTAAAGGAATTAAATATAATTACTGTTTATGAAAAAAGGTAAACCAACTGAATATTCAGCTGCAAGATTAACTGGCATAAATTTTGTCCTTGTTACAGCTGGCTTTCATGACTTTATCTCAGTCAGAAGGTCACTCTAGAGCCAGGTAACTCTCAATGCCATACTGGACCCCAAGTGTGTTTTATGAGAACTAAGCATTAGCCTCAAGGATTCAAAGGATCTTCAGTTTAGGTGAATTAAAAACTGTAGTCCAAAATGAGGATATCAGATCAATTTAGGCTACTCCAAAGCTAGATGAAACACAGGATTTACGGGTTGCTTTTGGTCTTAAATGTTCAAATTTCACCTAATCTGTGAAGTAGTTACTGCAGCCCTTCCCCAGAGTTTTCTGTTGAAACGTGCTTGGATGGAGCAGTATTCTGTTCTTCATATATAAAACATTTCATCTTCAAAACTACATCAGCATCTAGTCCTTGGGTTACAGTAAATCCCAAGCGTATCTACAAACATATCTACATACATATGACAGTATGCAAATGATACACTTTTCATTAAAGAATAGCCATTTCTTTTTCAACAATATCCCTTTATCTCTTTTTACATTCATGTATCAACTCAGAATTTAAAAAGTAAATGTTGAGGATTCCCCATGGCCACAGTTCTCCTTCCCTCTGTGGAAATCTGTTTCTAAAATAACTCACATTCAATTACACAGGTCACTTGTGATAGTGGCTTTTCTTGGTGTGCTTGAAGAAAAGTCTGCAGTATTTGAACCATGAAAAATTATGCACAGTGTTTCATTTTAAAGATGTGCCAGATTAACAGAAGGCAATTGAGGTAGACTGTGAATGATACCAGCTGCTTATTTGCAAATGCTACAGACACCATTTTTTTTATTAGAATTTCTATTAAGTACTTTCCTAACAACTATTATAGCTTATTTTTTGCCATGTCATCCCCAGGCCAATATCCCTTATTTGTTGCTTTTTCTTCCACCAGTTAAACTAGTCCCTTCTACTATTACATTTACAACTGCAACCCTTCTCCTACCATTTAATGTAAGCAAAGGAGAAACATAAAACACTGAGAGATGGTTTAAGATGACTTTTCTCTTTGTCATATTTTCCCAGATTTGAAACCTGCACAATTCCAGTGTTATTAACTCTATCTAGGTTGAATATCAACAAAACTACATGACAACATAAATCAGTAAGAAGCTTATACTGAGCAGTGTTTTGGAGGGAGGACTCCACAGGCAGCCCCTCCTCCTCCCCAACACACATCATTGATTATATTTGCACGACTACTTGGAAGTTTCTATTTTAGTATTAGTTTGGGAGGTAGAAACTAGCACATGACCAGAATGAAAATGTAAGGCATTATACTTTCCTTATAGCTACGTGCACAAAAGATGAAAACTGGGTCATTTTTAGAACTTTCTCAGGAGAAATGATATAGGTAGTTTTGCACATAGTGAATTTTCTTGACTCAAATTAGATGTATTAATAATAAAAGATTCTATTTGACTACATCTTGAAGATGCTACAACCTTGACTGCATGTAACAATGCATACCACATCAATAAAAGATGTTGAATAGCAGAATCTTTTAGGTAAAAAGAACAAAAGGATCACTATCAGATAATGTTCTCACTTCCTTCTGGTTTGTATCAAAACTATTTGAAACCTATCATCTGAGCAGACTCTCAAAACTCTAAATTATGAATCTTCCTTGATTATCTCAAAGATTTTATTTAATATAAATCCAAGCCAGAGGAAATAAGATGCCCTGTAATATTATATCAAATAAGCAATTTGCAATGGCATTCCTTTATTAAAAATGCCAATTATAATTGCACATAAAATTTAATTGAGGTCATTACCCTCTTGACAAGTTATTTCTAAATTCTTTCATCTAATAAGATTTGTTATTTTAACATTTTCCACATCAATGCTTCTTTCACATCTATATACTTCTTATCTATTTATAAGGGTAATAGAAATTACCCATCATTTGATTGTATCATTGTGCTATTAATAATAAAGCTATCTATTTAACTGCTTATCAGGGAGATGATATTATCTTTTCTGTGTAAAATTGTAAATATGATCCTCTTAATATTGTAATTCATTACACCATAACTATATTTGTTAATATATTAGCAACGAAAAATAACACCAAATTATGAACGAATTCTTAAGATTGTTTTATTTTGCAGACTTGATTAAAATGCCCAGGAAACATATAATCTTTAAAAAAGAAAAAAAATTACATTGGGATTACTGCATAATTGCCATGTACTTCACCAAGTTAAATATGTCTTGCCGATTCATTACGTAGGCAAACAAAGGAGGTAATATTATTCACTAAAAGATCTCAACTACTTGTTCCTATTTTACTCAGAAATAATATATTGGTCAGGACAACTAAGATTATCACCTTGGATATTTCCTAAGCCTCATGGGAGGCTTTGCTTCATGTAAATGCATGTAGTGGAGGGTACCTTGTCTGAAGGGCATAAGAGTTTCCGTTTCCACAATAAACTTGCCTTAGGTGTGTTTGCCACTGACATGAAAGTAGTCAGATATGCAAGACAAAATTAATTTTGTTTTCAGTCCTTCAGATTTTTAATGCATTTGGGAAGGTCATTTATGCTGAAGTTCAATATAAACCTGGTTCTAGAACGAAAAATAAACCCTCTACCTTCAATCAAACTAATCTAAATAAATTAATTCATAATAAATTATTATGCATTTAAACCCCAGGGAAATTAAAAACAGGGAGTTATTTTTTTACTATATTTTACTAAAAATAGGCATATAAAAGTACGCAACAAAGAAAAATTTCTTCTCAGTACATAACGTTCTGTCTTGTACTGTGAGCAAGTCACACCTTAGTGTACACTCACCTAGCAGAAACCAGTCTTTTAGTGTAAAAAGAGTATGAGACCACAGTTTGAGCAGCGTTTCATGTTGGGTACTTCCACTTTTGACACAGAACAAAGTGCTGCCACTGTTACACTCTCCATGATAAAAGGGGCAGTGAGTCTCCTCCACTGCCTCACAGAAAACTAGGACAGTACAGTTGTTTCTTCAACACAGGACAACCTAATTTTAGCCTCATGATGGTGATAACTGAGTGAACAAAGTAATGTGGTTTTAAGTGGACCAAGTGGAGCATATAATTGAAATTAACATCCCTTTTGAAATTTGCACTTACCTATAATTAAGATCTTAGTATGCAAATAGCAGCTTGTGACCTAATATTCCCTATGCGTCCCTTTCCTGATTTCTATTAAAAAAGAGAACTATTTCATCTTCTAGAACAGACCAAACAAATAAACCATTCTGTCCTGCCAAGATCCCACAGAGCAGGATGGAAGTACAGAAGTGTAGTCTGCTAAAGTTTGCAACTCACCTGGTTTGGACTGGATTAGCTTATTCCCTAGCTAGCTATCCCCCTAAAAAACAATGCTAATGCAAGGTATCAAAAAATTAGGAACATTATTATGAAGTAAAAATAAACACACTGATTTGTGATAAACAAAATAATTACACCATGGCCTATTTTATTTGCATAAATTTCCCTCTGGAAAAATCTAGTCTAAGCTCACTTACTAGGTTCAAGGTTCTTCCTCCTATGCTCCAGAGATACCACTCTGCCTCTTTTGAGGATAGGAGTTCTAAGAAGGAGAAAATAAAAGGAAAGTTGATAAGTATGTTTATTTAAAACGTATTTCAGTGCCTTCAGGTTTTAGAATGTTAGTCAAAATGGGTAGTAAGACGCAAAACTTAGCTTTGAAGACATCATACCTGCCAGTTGTGTGAAGCGAATGCACTAAGGATGTTTTCTTGCATCATGTGACTCGGTTTTTGAACAACTTTCTGAATTTCCACATTTTTTTCCTACTATTTACCTATACCTAGCTTTGGTAACAACAATCACTCTGTATTTTTAAACTGGGAACCAGTCCCCTAAATAATCTATTGACTTTCAGATGTATCACAGTGAAGAAAAAATGCCTCATCATTTGTAAACTGTCAGAACTTGATCAAGCATATCCTAACTGATAATGACAGAAACTTGCATGATCTGTTAGGTATGGAACATAAAACTTATGTTCATTTCAACTACTCTGTGAAGCCTCATAAAATTTTGAGAGAGTTGCACTAAGCTAATAATATATTGCTGCATCAATTGAGCCAAAAAAACATCCATAAAAGCGTTCCTTTTTCATGCTCTAAAGCCTCCTGAAGGGAGAGGAGGGAGAGTGGACAAGGAGAACCAGGTTTTTCAGCGCAGCCTAAGTAACGAGGTCAGAAGAGCTTTGTGCAAACACCAGCATTTGCCTTCTGAGAAGACAACTTACTAACTGCGAAAGTATGAAATTAATAACGTTTGAGAGTCACAATAAATGACTGAAAAAACCAGATACTTGAATATAAGGAATTTTCCTTACTCCATTATGTGATTTTATAAACATGCCTCAGTATTGTATACAGTTTTACTACCACAGGGTTATGAGGAACAACTGACTGAGGAAGATGAAATTACATCTCTGCTAGATTTCTGAATTGAGTGACTACCACCTACATACAAAAGGTAGCATTTTAATAGAGAATAAAGCAATGAAATATATAATCTATCGAAATAAATACTTTTTTCATCTAGTTGAAGGTACAATTCCTTTTTGCTAAAAATTATTTTCATGCTATCAGATCTGTATTGTTTTTTATATAAATTTAAAATCAGAAAATATATTCAAAACACACAAAATTTTACAAACCAAATTACAACCATTATTTTATAAAATCCTAAATATTCACTGAATTTGGGAGGCTCTTTCCACAGCCCTCTTAGAGGAACAAGTAAAAAGATAAATAACTTGCCTATCCAGCCCTGGTGTTCAGATCACTGAATTCTGCCTCATTCACAAACACTAAATGAACAGTGCTGAGGTAGTTTTTGGCACTATCATTGAACTTTACCTCAAAACACAGTATTCAGAAGACAAGGGACTTATTGGTGCTGAATTTTCTGTGCTGTATACTGCCAAACAGCATTCCGAAGACAATTTGTGTAGAAAAACTCTCCATTACTATATCCTACGTCAAGCCCTCATATTTTCTAAAACCCCCATAAGTTAAAAACACAATGATCCAACCTGTACTCTTCAGATACCTTTATTCCTTCTCAAAGGGATCTGAGACATAATTTCTGATTGTGATTTAGTGAGTTCTGGCATCCTCAGCACATAGTTGAGGCACAGTGAATTATCACTGGCGTCATGGTTTTACGCCCAGCTGGAGATGAAACACCATGCAACCACTCACTCAATCTCCCACTATTCCTTCACCCCCCATCCTGGTGGAATGGGAGGGGAACTGAAGTAAAATTCGTATTTTGAGATAAGAACAGTTTAATAATTGAAAATGCAATAACAATAGTAAATAATAATAATAATAAGGGGAAAAAGCCTAAGTGATGCACAGTTCGATTTCTCACCACCCACTGACTGATACCACACCCCCCTTCCTGAACCCAGATCGAACACCCTTCCAGGCAACTCCCCTCAGATCACATACTGGGCATGACATTCTCTTGTGTGGAATATCCCTTTGGTCAGTTTGGGTCACCTGTCCCAGCTATGCTCCCTCAAAGTTTCTTTTGTGAACCTCCTCACTGGCAAAGCATTAGACAAGGAAAAAAACGTCCTTGACTAGGATAAACACCACTTAGCAAAAAACCAAAACATCAGTGTGTTATCAACACCATTCTCATTCTGAATCCAAACATAGCACTGTAACAGCTACTGAGAAGAAATTAACTCTATCCTAGCTGAAACCAGGACAGCTGGCCAGCTGCTGATGCTTCCCTACATCCCTCAGCATTAACCTGGGGCTTCTCTCTCAGAGCTTTGCTTTCAGTATTGTACAGCTGCCAGGACATAATATCATTGGAACAGGCTCTTGTGTGGCAAAATGCAGCAGGCTGATGATGATCATTGCATCACAGCAATTCTGCATTAAACCAGCCTGATGGTCCCACAGCTGAGACACAGTGATGGCCAGTGACTGTATCTTGTTGGCTAAGATTTAAGCCAGGATATTACTGTGGGCAGGTCACACAAGCCTCAAAAATTACCAGATGATTTTAGGTTGATCCTGTGAAAAGTCAACCATGTGTTGCCCACTGCCAGAACTCAGTTTCAACTTGAAACCCTCTCACAAACATCCAGCATGTCCAGGATCAGCTCCTTGTATCTCTCCATCATGGAAGAGGTCAGCTGCTGGTGGGGCCCTGATGGTGGCTCCTCCCTGCTGTCAAAGAAGTGTTAGCAAAGGGGCACCCAAGGGCAAGGCAGGCTGTGTGCTCTTGAGGTTTCTTTGATACTTAGCTTACAGAAGGGTAAACTTGAGGCTTCAGACTCAGCTTTCTGTTAAACTCTGCATTACACTACCATTGACATTAACTAAACAGCTACAGACAAAAACAAACCATTCTAAAACAAGTATAGATATTTGTTCTCTTTCCAGCTGAGTTAGATGAGATTCAGGAAATTGTTTGTTCTCTTCCTGACCCATAAAGTTGTTTGCCTGCCTCAGCTTCAGCATGAGGACCGAAATGCTTTTAACCAGAACACTCCTTGGTATTCCCTTACAATTTGGATTCAGTCTGCTCTGGGCTATGAAGCATTCAGAGCTCAGGTCCCCATGCCAGGTTATTCTGCTCCAGCTGCTACGTTAGTATGAAAATAAAGTGAACAAAATGCCTGTTGCAGTCTCAGAGGATATCTAAATTAAGACAAACAAGCGAGTGACAACTCCTGTTACCTCCATCTACTTCCAGACGAAGACACCTTGGCAGTATCTCACTTAAACATAAATCAGAGAAGGAAAACATTTGGGTGGACTTGATTCCTCTGATATCCTCAGCTTTTCAGGGTCTGTTCTCTCCACCATTAAGTGGATGAGAAGTTTAAGCACATTGCTGAGCACACCACTGTGCAGTGGCCGTGTGTACTGCCTATACACCATATGTCAGGAACATCTGACCCTGGTCCTGATATTTCAGTGAAGCATTGCCTGAGTTACAGGGAAAGTATTTCAGCCATGACCATCAGAGGTATGTACAAGCCTGGAATACCACCTGCACTGACATTTCCACTGACTGCAACAAAAAGGAGGCTTTTCAAGAAAATTATACTCATGACCTAAGTATTGAGGTCTGTGTTGGCTTTTATTCTCAACTTTCAATCAGTCTCACCCTGAAGTATGCATAATGCTCTTCCATATTCTTATCTAATCCTTTAACATACTGGTGCAGAGACAGGAGGGGAAAAATGCACATTTTTTTTTTGAACTCTGAGACAGTACTTTCTCCAAGTTTTTTCTAGTTTGGAGAAGCAGCCTACTTTGGAGAAACCACGAATGAAGAGACAATCTTTTCTCTCTAGTTTTACCTGGCAAAGGAGTTAAACAACAGAAGATGTCTGTGCCTGACAGACATTTGCTTTAAAACAGGAATAATTCTTCAGGATAAAAGGGGACATACGAGTTTAAAAACCATCCACACGAAATAAGAAACATATTACAGGAGCTTGTTTCTTTCCTGCTTCAAATGTTATGACAAGTCACTTTATCTCTCTTGTGCTTGTCTCCAAATATGTAAATAATATTTTGCAACTTCACAGACATTTTTAGAAATTGAATTAATGCGGTCACTGAATTGGAGTAGCCTATCATTGTTTAACTTTGCTACATTGCTTCAGAGCAACAAAAAAAGCAGAATCAGCAGCAACTGCATCAGCAACAACATTTACAGCATATATATTAGATGCAAAAGCACAAAAGTAATTAAACAAATTCTGGAAGTAATTTTTAAGGAGTAAGTGCCAGTTTGATGTACTTAATATATTTTCTGCTTTGATGGAATTGGGAATCTCAGCTGAGGTGTAAGTGGAGCAGGCAAGAGCCATCTGACAAATAAAGAAATAGAACCAGGTGTGCTGAACTTCGGAGGAAACACAGGCGGAGCTGCATGGGGAGGCAAACAGCTGTCTGCCTTCTATGGGTGAGTTCCAGGTTTTCAATAGCTAAGAGGGAACACGGATATATCAGAAGTACTACCAAGGAGACAGATGCCTTCCTACTCAGACAGCTCAGGATGTGGGTGGTATGGGAATCTGGAAGATCTGTATCTGAACATGAAACATTCATACAGGAACATCCTGCTTACAGTATAGATCACTGCAACTCAACAACATAATTGAATAGATGGCTCCTAAATAGTAATGTTTTGTCCTCCTAACAACCCAAAATTTCAATTTTCTCCATAATTACATTGTAATCAATCTTTTATTTATAACTCCATTTTAGTCAAGCCAAATTTCATATTAAAATAAAACCCCTGATCCAGGAAACTCTTCCTCTCTACATAAAAAAGCTTTTCCTATTTAAAAATACAATCACAAATAGATCTTTATGCATATTAATAAATGAGAAAAAATAATTGGATATTACAATAACTGGAAGCTAAACTACATATTTAATAAGATTATTAAAAGGAACGTGCAGTAACTCAAATATTTGTTCTACAGAGCTATACATCATATTACTGTGGAGGTACATACTAGTTAAGAGTGAGGAGGAAAGAAGTGTGATTATTTCAAAATCAAGTATAGCTCACTTTTTGATTTCAAAAACTAGAAGAGGGAAGCAAAAACAAAGATTTTTTTTCTTCTTTTCAAAAGATCATACTTACACTATTAATAAAAAATAAAAGGAGATCTACTAGGAGCACAGGCCTCTTTTTATTCCTCATGGGAGAAGAGAAGAGAGAAAGAAGGTAGGCTGCCAGTACATAAAAGTAAATATCAGATAAGAAAATCCTAGTCAATATACTTTTTCCTTCAGTCAAGTTATTTTTAATACATACAGTCCTGTCTCTTTCTAGGAGACATATGTTATTGGAAAGATTAGTTTTGCTGTACCTATTGCTTCTGCCAGCCTGCATCAAAGTAAATTTAGAGATGTGCTGACAGTCTAATACTTGCTATCAGGTTCTACCTGTAGATAAGAGTTGAAAAAACAGCTGTTGAATTTTTTCACAAGAGTCAAATGCTACTATGAGGAATATTAAAAAATAAAAATAATAATTAAAAAAACCCCTTTTCTGATTTCAATGTACACAGTGATAACTTCTGAAGTTATTTCCCATAAGTTTTAAAATTAATTACCTTGAAACACAATGTAAACTACAAGTATCTGAGCAGTTGTCCAAAACTAATAAAACGCATTTGCACAAACCTGATTTGGAAGATTTTCATCCCTAAAGGTGTCTGGATGGGAAGCAGCAAACATTAGCTAGACAACAAAAACAAAGGATGAGTATGCAGAACCCCCACCATTTCAGATGAGCTCAGCTCTGACTTTTCCTTGAAAAAACAAAGAAACTAAATCCTTTTCTGCCTCCCTTTTCAATTTCAAACCTAACTAAACTAACCAAAAATACTGACACCTGTCCCATTTCAGTTGTTCAGAGAAAAAAACCATGCCATATTTTTCCTATTTCTCAAAACAAACCTGATAAGACTCCCATGCAATGTGAGTTCACACACAACTGCTCTTCTCCTTCCAGATCAAAAGTTATCTTTCTCCAAACGAATTTGAGGGAATGGTATGTAGGACATGGCATAGCTAGGCTTATGGTCTTCCTCTGCATTTCCCAGTTCAGTTAAAATCTTTGCTTAAGCATGTAGTATTTTTGAGAAGAAAGTCAAGGACTGCCCAGAGAAGTTGTGGATTTCTCATTGGAAGTGTCAGGTTGGACAGGGCTTTAAGTAACCTGGTCTAATGTAAGCTGTCCCTACCCATGGCAGGGGGTTGGATATAAAAACTACCTAAGACATCAAATATGTTATCTTGCTGTCATATGATATCTCATTCATGTAATCCAATTTCAGGTAGAAGTACAGAAACAGTTACCTAGTTCATAAAATTACAACAGTTGTTGTAGGGGACATCTGATACTGAGACCAATAACGAGCTAAAGAGAACAGGAAGAGTTTTAAGGACTCCTGTGCAGTCTGTAACAAATTAAAATACATTTTCAGCAGTGATTAAGGGTATGAAGTCCAGCTGATGGTAGTTTTCAACATTAGAAAGAGAAACCATATTGAAATTGCTGTCAAGAAATTAATGAACTTGAGCTTTGTTTTTTATATGGAAGGTCTAACTCATCAGAAACACCTAACTTTGCATGGGCTTCCTCTTTTGAAACAGGTCAGGAGGTAGGAAGGGTCAAGGTAGCAAAAATTGTTGCCGAAACTTCTCATCCAGAGAATTATACAACTGCAATTTGAGCACTAGAAATTTTTTTTTTAACTCATCTTTTATTGAAGAGAAGTGTTGGCAGTAGAATGTCAGGTTGGTAAAATTCCTTTAATTTTTTATTGTAGATACTTGCCTCAACAGTCACTTCTGTAGAATTTCAACACAGTACAGTTTAATCACTGAGGACTGTAAATAAACTTCATCGTTGTACAACATAATCTCCTATTCAGGTTTTACTTGTGTTAGAATAGAGGCTTCATACTTGCTGGACAGTTTGACACTCTGATTATAGTTCTTATATTAATTTTTTTTCCTTCTTCAATTTTCCTACACAAATATTGCTGTTTCTATTATCTATTGTTAGAATGATGCAGAGATTCTAAAAATAAAAACTTGGTTCTTCCAAAATGTTGGTGTTTTCATCAGGACAATAGAATATATACTTTTTTTATCTGTTTGGCCAAAATCAATGTCGTTCTTAAACCAACACAACACATTCCTTAGCCTGCCCTTGGATTGACTTGCATGAGCTGTAGTCTAAACCCCTGTTTTCTCCAATAAGAGGGATTCAGAACATTATCCAGGTCATGCAATATTGTGCGACATAATCTTTTCCCCAGTGGTGAGTGTGGTGTTGATCACGGAAGTAAGATGACTGAAATGATAAAAATTCAGATGAAGAAAAGCTTCACATTTTACTTTAATCTCTCAGAGTGTCTCTGGCTTTCTTTGGCAACATAGTTGAATCTCTCTTATTTTTAAAGCTCAGTGCCTTTGTAACCATCCAGGCACTATACTTGTGACAAGACAAACTGGTCTGGGTAGCATCTTCTAAAAAGCCAGTTTATCTCTTCTGGCTAGTAATATTCCTGCCTGTATCAGCCCAGGTGTTATGGAAAACTCAGTACCCACTGATTCTAACTAGAATGTCACAGAGGTACCAAAAATAGTCAAAAATCAGTTTCTAAGATAACTAGTGTCAGTGTTACAGAAATAGCCTAGATCTATAAATTAGTGCTTATACCAATTTACAACCCTTTAAGGCTCAGGCTTGGCCAACAATATTTCTGATAAGTAAAAAAACCAGTAAAAACCAAACAAGAAACACAAATGTCTTCCTGGACCATAAACAGAACATTCACATTGATTCTTTTTAATTTTCCTGTGTATGAATTGTGTCTTTCACAACTAGATATAATTCTCCATTATTTCTCACAGAACTTATTTCTGTCTGATGTACAGGTTACTTATCTATGGACAACAATTAATAGAATAGACTGCAATAATGTAACACTTACGTGTGATTTTTTCCTATATAATTTTCTTTTTCCCTCATACATATGCATATCCTTGCTCTCTGCATTTATTTTATCATCAGTGTGTAAAAACTGCCACCGTTTTGTAACACAAAGGGTGAAGGGTCTCAGAGTTATGATTTGAAGGAACAAGATTAGTGAAAACACGACAAAATAATAAGCAATATTTTTTAGTTTCAATCAAGAATGCGAAATAACATCTGGAAAGTACAGGATAATATCTGAGAAGCATTTACTGCAAGAATACTGCTTGTAATAAGAGAGAGTCTGAGTTTTATGAGATCTGAAAAGCAACTCTCATCACCTTCACTTAAAATTCAGGGAAGAAACTTAAGAGTAATATCCAGAATTCCAATTCCTGCAGCTTAAGACCAAAGGAAAATATGACTAGAAAAAAGGAAACAAAACATATCCAGAAGGGTTCTTAAGCATGGAATGAACAAGGTATCTGCAAGGCTTTGCCACATCCACTCTTGGATACACTCAAACCTCACTGGGAAAGACCATGAGCAACTTGACCAAATATTGCCATTGGCCCTGTTTTGAGTGGTACCTCAGTCCAAGTCCCCTTCTGGCCTAAATTTTCCTAGGTTTCTGTGATTCGAATGTGGAAGAAGAGGTGGGTTTAAGTGGTAGGCTATGCTTGTAATGTAAACACCCACAAGACGAGCTGCATAAAGAACCTACTTATCATTTAAGTAGGCAGGGGTACTAGACATGCTACTGACTAGTATCCCACAGAACGACAAACTAAAAGGTCCCCTCTCCTGTATTTTCTAGTTCCTTACGAAAGTTCAAATCACTTAAGAGATGAGTAACCTTCAAAGCCTATCCAAGGTCATTACCTCCATCAGAACACCTCCATCAGAACTCCTTCATCAGAGAGGAAATTTGAATCTTGCCATCCTCCCTATAATGAACTGTACGACTCATGAATCCAACAGAAGATCCACAACATTTTTTTTTTTCAACACACAGCAAAAATAAATGATCTATTTACAGCATTTGCACTGATCCAATATCACCCAGGGAGGCTACTCAAAACAATTTTAACAGTTCAGAAAAAAACCCCTGGAAATCATGTTGTGAGTTTTTCAGTATACTTGGACAGCCGTAAAGACAGAAAGGCTAGTCTTTTACTGACAGTTTTCTTATGGCATATGGTCTTAAATACACAGTTAGTGATACCTCACACAATTAATGGTGTCTTAAATTATATTTCTATATTGGTTGTATTTGTGTGCTTATTCTTGGAAGAAACAGAATGCTCCTTAAAACATCAAGGTTTACAAAGGAGATGGAATTGCTTTATTTACAAAACACAGATATAATGCAAGCTTACATATACTACCCTAATGAGCTACAAGCTGTATTTTGGATATTTAATATTTTATCTCAATTTAATAAACTACAAAAATACCTCACACACACCTCACATCAATGGAGGCGCTTCTCAAGAAAATAAAAATTGGCCACTGACTCATCTGACAGAAATAAGAGTCAAATTATGCAACAATAATTTAGTTGAAACTGTCATTAGACAGTTAAAAGACTCAGTGAAAATCTTCATATATGAAGAGAAAATCTGTTTGTTTCACTTACAAAACGAAACAGCTATACATTGTACATATACATACACATGAAGCTAGTAGATTTCATACTCTAGGCCTAAATCATGTTAATGAATCTTCCTTTAATGTTATGCATTAATGTTATATATAATTTTTAAGGTGTGATACTATTTATTCTGAAACGTACAGAAGACAGAAGAATCAACATTTTAGAAGGGAGTTCTGCAATTAATGTTTATTTTAGAAATGTTTTCCCATTTTCCCTAAAATAATGGAAAGAACTTCCTTAACTTTCAAACGAGATTGAAATGAGGTTTGCTAAGGGGGAGTAAACAAGCTGAGTTCATTAGACATGAAAGTTTTCTTTGAGGATAGCAATGTCTAGCTATGAATAAATTAAAATGATTGCAAGTGTGCTATCATAATTATTATGACTGTTATACATTGGCAATCTAGAATGGTGGGATGACCAAATGTACGCATACAAATAAAACTTTGTAGATTTCTTTTCTTGGCACAAACTGAAGCGACAAAATATTCACTGAAGGCTGGAATTACCTCACTCTGGATGGAATTATTCTTGTGTAAGTAGGATCTCGATCAGTTCTAGGAAGTAAAGAAAAAACTTACCACATAATGTAACAAAAATACAATTAATTTGTGAAGACCTACATCTACACTGCAGATAACCCACATCCTGGTCTGGATAAGAATTCTATTAACATTGAGCATATACACCTTTGAGGCAATACCTACAAAAAGCTGAAAAGAGGTGGCAAATTAAAGACATAAAACGTATCTCAGAGAAAACATAGCCTTGGGATCATAAAAATAGAAAACAAACAAGTATCTCTATGTTTTGTTTTGGTTTTTTTTTCCTTTTAAATTAATTCAAAAGCCTTTCCTGTAAATTGCTGTGCGACTTTTTTCCTACAATTAATTCTGGAGTCAAAGTTAAAAAAAAATCATGCACAAGTATGTTATCTAATTGGAACATGCAGTTACAATGTTTAACCTTGAAACTTTTTCGTACAAATAATCTGAAATGTAGGTGGTTTGACAGAACAAGATATGCTCATTATCATACATTTTCTCAGGGTTTTATACTTACTTTTTGTGAGTTCAAACAGGCATTTGAGTATCAAAAAGTGGGGATGTGTCCTATCTATTTGTGTTAAGTTTCAAGATTTTCATACCACATTTTTCTGAGCAAACCTTATTTGGAGCAAATGCAACAATTACTTTCTCTTGTGAGCTGTGATTCTCAAAGCCTTTGAAAGCATTTTATAGGACTTACAGACTTTGGAATTACTTCTGTGTACCACCCGAAAACCATTGGTTCTCATTTTCATCCAAGTTCCAGAGTTCAGTGCATACTCCACATAAACACTTATGTGTCTTCTCTCCTGTACACTGTATTCTACACTGTACATGCATGTGTGCATATGGAGAGGTCTGTATAGAAAATGTATGTACTTTGCAGTGCCATTACCTACCTATTTCTTACAATGCTACTCAGACAAACTTTTAAAATAAGTGTCTTTAATTTTTAACATACAATACTCTTTTTGAAACTCAATATAAAATGGGAAAACTAAACAGGAATGTGAGAGTCCAAAAAAGAAAACCAGCAAAAGCATTAACCTTCTTATTATGACAAAAGCGTCAGTTTAAAAAAATAATGTTATTTAATCTTGTATTTTGTAAGAACACAGGGAGTCACCAACCAATATGAACAGGAGTTACTAGTATATTATAAGTAGTATGTTATGGTCTTCCAGTCCTTTCAATGCACATTGTCTGAGATATGAACAAGATGTTTGGTCCAATGCTCACTTTAGGAGTGTAGTTTCCCTGAAATGAATGGCTTTACCCTGCTTTTAGACGGGTGAAAAAATCTAGATGTCCTACCTTTTTTTTATACTAAGAGTCCTTGGAAAAATGTGTTTTATGTGCATCTTCTCTCATTTCATTGTTTTCAAAATGTATTTCTTGTTTTCAAAATATAAGGCAGCCTAAAGCTGTAGGAGTCTTCTTCTTTCCTTCTTTCTTTTTTTTTTTTTCCTGCTAAATTAATCTGCAATGAAAGCGCAGTGTTACAATATGCATGCTGAAAAGCTTTTCCAGGTGCCTTGACCATAAATGAGAGTACCTGGGGATGGGGGTGGGGAGAACAGATGAGAGATACTGCTACTGAGAGTTTTCTTATTGCCTAAATTCTGTGCCAACATGGTGTCAATACAAAGGGATTTATTCTATCGGACCTTTTTGTTCAGCTATGCACTTCCTGTTAATTAGATCAATACCTGTGTCTATTAGGAGCTGGTTTAATATTCTTAATGAAGGTTCATTTAAGGTTCATTCTGGTTACAAGGTAGTTCTTTTCTCATATTTCGTAGAACTCCTTTTATATCCTGTATTCATTTGTAGTTTGGAAGTGATCTTCATTTAAGGTATGTGCTCAAAATCTGGAGCAGCTGCACCACTAAGCAGTGAACACCATGAATTACAACCAGTAATAATGGTCAAGGAAATTTTGTTTTTCTTTTTATCCCCTTTAGATGCACGTGCAGTTTCATTTCCTATCAGCACTGCCACGTACTAGTGGTAAGTCCACTTCCTGAATTTGCATGGAAATACGTCTAATATTATAGCAAATCATTCTCTCTAAAAACGTATCCCTTTCTTTGATCTTAAATGGAAGACCATTCTCTGTTATGCATTTGAGTAAGGGAAAAGTATGTTATAACAAAAGTAGGACAAGGCACCTGAAGACATCCATACATTTAAATACCTAACTACCAACAGAGAGGACAACAGACATCATGATCACCAATTTCAATTAACTAAGTCAGCAAAGCTTCAAGGTGCTGAAATTTTTCAGTAACCAATTTTGGGTTAAAAAGTTAGTCACAGCCTTGCTTCTGACAAATACAGTTAAAATGTGGCTATTTTGTATTTAGTACCCTTTGTAGTCACACTATTGTTGAAGAGATAAAAAAATAGGTATCAGTTTTTAGGCCTTAAACATACAGCTGACATTATTTATCACAGATCAAAGAAAACTAGTACAAAAAGTACATCCCAGAAGTAGCTTTTCTAGCAGAACAGAAATCTGAGTGTGTATTGGTTTTGTTTTACTTACTGTCATCATAAACTACCATGATGTCCTTCGAAGCTGAATAAAATCCATCAAACTACTTCCTGTGAAGGGATCAGTTAAACTGTCAGTTTAAGGGCTGGTCTTTGGATGACTGATATCAATTCTGATTTTACCTAAGGTAAATATTCAAAATTGAGTAGATATCATGTACTATATGTACTATCTAAGGAACAGAAATAGCCTGAAGTTTCACAATTGTAGTCGCATCATACCGGGAAAAAAAATCTTGGAAAAAAATGCAGAAAAGACAGTACTTAAAAATGTATTTTGGAGGATGAAGGCATCCACATGTGTGTATAGAAATTAGGTTGACTGTTTCTTCTGTTTCACTTTGTTTAGCAGGTGGAAAATCTTAAGAACCATCACTTTGACTTTTGATTCCCATGGGATCCTCTGGTCCTTTACAAGAGGGAACACATTGCTGCAGCTTAATTTTTGTAATATTTTCAGTCTGCATCTCCTCATTTGATAAGCATTAGTTAAACTAGCCACAGACATTTGTACTAGTGAATTTCTGTCTGTGGAAAAAGATGGCATCATGATTTCATATAATTTTCAAGATTTTTGGACATTAAACATGGGATGTGGAAGTTTCTGACTTGAATTCGTCTAATCTTGGTGTCTAACAGCCTGACTTTGATCCCTCAAGGCACAATAAAAAATTCCATCTTATTAAAATACTCAAATTTTTATATTTATTTATACAGAGAGAAAAAAAAAATCTGCAGAGGGCAAGTTAGGAAAGCACACATACATTTTACTGTTAGTTATTCAAAGTATTAAAATATTTTCCACAACGCTGAATGTGTTCCTGACATGTATCAGATAACAGGAGAAAGACTACCCAAATTTGTCAATCAGTAAAAAATATTCAAGACCCAAAAGGTAAAGAAAATGTTTTACCTAATCTACCTAATTTTTTTCAGGTTTGAGGTTTTTTTAAATCCTTTCCATTGTTTACAACAAGAGCTTTTATTACGGTCTATGCACAATTGCCAGAGTATAAATGTAAAGGTGTAAGTATAACATGTATTACATAAAATAAAATACGGCTTAAAACATGTCAGACTCCCTGTCCTGATATCATTTATCCAGAAAGCAAACAAGAGAAAGTAGCAGTTTAAATGCCACTTCATTAAGAGGAAATAAATCTACATTGAACATCCTACCTTCTGCAAAATTCCACTTCACAGTCTGAACTGAAGCACACTGATGATAATAACCTCTAATGCATAATGTTTTTTTCTTTATAATGATACTTCCACTCCCTTCTGAAGGATAAAATCAGACTGTGTAAATAAGTCTTTGCTTGCAGAACAAAGATAGCATGCAGTAATTTTAGTACTTGCAGGTTAGAGGAGATAAATGTATTTGCAGCACTTCAGCAAAGTGCTCTGACTTCATAGCAAATACAGGCTCTAGAAAATGCATTGTTTTTCTACCTTTATTCCTTAATTCTCAAGAAACTCCTATGAAAAGAGTAAAAATTTAATATTTTTCCACCATGAAATGATGCAGTTACTCTTTTCTACATTACTTCTAACAGCATTAGAATTCAACTTCTCTCTTGCCTCAACAATTTAACATTCAAAGGATTCATATGTTAAACATATAATATATTACTTGCTCTTCATATTTCATAGCTTTTAGAGTACTAGCTAGTTCTGAAAAAAATCATGGCTGGAAATAAATATAATGAGATGTGTAGAAAAAGCATTTACACTGTAAATGGATTGCAAAGTTAGCTGCTCGGTCATGTGGACAGTGTTTTTTTCTTTGCAGCTACCATATTTAATTCCATTTATTTTACGAGACAAAATAAACTTTGTCAGTCTCTAAGAATTTGGGAGAAGAATTTAATTTTTCTTTATCGTGTCACTTTACTCAACTGAAAAAAAAGCATCTAAAAAACTCCAAAACTTAGTTTTCTTTATTTGATAGTCATGCATCTATTTTTGAGAAAACCTTGCCTCAAGACCTAAAACCAGTTTACTGGACAGCATTAACTTCTTATGAGAATAGCTTACTATATTGGATAACATCCATTTATTACTTGAGTTTAATTTAGAATTTAATTTCATTTTAATTAAATTCTTCCTACATGTTGAAGAGACCTATATCTAACCTCATTCAACTCCACAAATGACTTTATGTTAACAACCAATTTATCAACTTTCTCCATAAGGATTATACATACAGAATGAATACACAAAAGCAAAAGGTGAAAGCAAGACACAACCCATTCAGCAATACTATGATAGGCAAGGTGTGTGTGGGGGAATGTCGTCTCCTTAACTCACCTAATCTAAATTAAAAGAATTGATGACATCCATTTATAAAGAACATACTGTTTATTATTATTTAATCATATTGTTGAAACAAGGGTGGGTAATAAAATCAACAGCCAGAAAAAAATAATGGCCTTAAATATTTATTACATTTAGCTATATTAATTAACATGATTGATCCTTAAAAACTTCGCTTTGTAGGTATACCCCAAAGAAAACTCCGTATTCTAAAAGATGAGGGACAGCATCACATTGCAGTTGAACAAATAAATCATGTATGGCAGCCAAAGAAGAGAAGATGTAAAACAACATTAAGGTGCGTGTTTTTCTTAGATCACCAGCAATTCTTCTCACACCTTGTAACATCACAGTGTTACAAGTTGTTGTATAAACACTGGAAGAAGCAGTCTGAAGTTTATAAAATTATAATCATTATGCTCCAAGCTTTTATCTCTTTTTTATCTTTTACATCTCTCAAACATCGAGATGGAGAAAGTTTAGAAAAGTGTGATCCAGCTTTGGACTGCATAAATTCCACATCTATTATTCTGTTTGGTATCTTTTTCTTTGCTTTTTCTAGCAATCATATATGTTTGGCCTAGATTAAGTACTGCCATAAGTATTTACCTAAATCTGAACTTTATGACAGGAAGATGAAACAATTGAGAATGACATCAAAGAAGATGAGAAACTGATGATAGACTTCAAGACAAATAAAACAACCACCTTCCCTCCTAAATCAAGCAAAATAAATGCAGACATAATCCTAGGAATAAAGGAATCTTTCCAAGGTACTATGGAAAAGTCGTATTTCCCAATCAGGAGCTGTTCTCTTGTGACATGGAAATGTCTCTCTAGTGGAAGAGGCAATGGTGGCAGGCTCTTCTCGGAAGGTTACTGTGTTTGCCTTGTAGAAAGGAGAGCCTTGGTGAGCCAGGCAACCCATGGGAAAAGAGGTGGCTAGTTACAAGGGTGACTAATTCTGCTCTTACAACTATAGTTTAGTTTGTAATCTCTCAAAGAAATGCAAAGTGACATGGCTGTGAGTGCAATAGAAGAGGACTACACAGTGTGTCTAAATGGGCTTGTAGAAAATCACAGAGTCATGGTCCATGGTTCTGCACAACAGGAAAAAATAAACTAGAAGCTACAGAAGTTAAATTGGGCCAAGCTGCATAGGAAGCTGAAAAGAGGTTCTCAGTGCTAGGATTCCTGAAACTTCTCCCAGAATGCAGGAAACAACACAGTAAGGCTATTGAAGATGCAAAGTTGAAATGTGTTTTTGATTCATACAGTGAAAAAAGAAGTATAAGGATTATCAGAAAGAGGTCAGGAAGGGAAGAAGCTCATGCAGGAAGGTCAGGCTTCCCTTAAACTACTATGAAATCCAAGTTGCTGCATTTTCGTATCAAGAGGGTCAACCATGATTTTAAAGTTAAAAAAGAGAAACACCAATGCATATCTTAGAAAGCCTTCAACCAAGATATGCTGAAGTTTGTTGTGCTCATGATGTACTCAACAACCACACAGTCAAAATATTCTGCATCTTAAAGTGAAGGTTGGAACAGATGTTGAAAATTCTCAAGAAAGAAGCAACAGATAATTGTTAGAATACACTGACAGTGAAACAGAGGGGAGTGAAGTTTAAGAAATAAACTTGTGACATGAGAATAGCTGTTCTTAAACAAGGTTATTGATAGAATAATCAGATCTGAAGCTGGAGGGAAGGATGACAACCATTTGGAAATTAGTAATAGGAGGCATGGTGTACAGGTAAGACAGAAGAGGATGTCATTATTGAACAGATGCTCTTTATCAGTAATCATAATGCACACACTTCAATATATCCTTGCAGGAACAAACCCAAAGTAAACGGTAATAATAATAAAATCATTATGGTTATACTTGATTTTAAAAAAAGGATACAGTAAGATGAGAGAACTTATTCAGAAGGAAAAAATGCAAGGGAAAAGTTAAATTTTTTAAGATGTTGTAGAAAATGTGCAAGAATAAAATTCTCAAGATTCAGAATAACTGCAACAGAGCCACAAAGAAATAAGGAAGGACCAAAACGAAACCAATGTGGCTATAGAGTAAGGATAAAAATGACAATGAGAAATCAGAAGAAAAAGTGAAGCTGTGTCTGAGTTAGGAAAGGATGACCAGAAGTTCTCACACTTCCAGTGAAGAAATGCAAATAAGACAGGCCATTAAAAAGTTTGTGGAAAAAGTAAAAAAGTACAAAACCCAGAAATAAATCCGTGTTAAAGCACATCAGAAGCAGAAAGCTCATCACAGCACCTTTAAGGTCAATGAAGGATTAAGGTATAAAGGAAGCATAAACAGCCAAATGGATGTTTTGCATGTGTGGTGACCCAGAGTCTGGGGAGCTGCATATATGGCAAATCCTTTTACAGACTACTTAGAAAGTAGAAAGTGAAACTAAGGGTCAATGGAGGAGATCACAGAACAAATAGATGAATCAGTAGTAACAAATCAGCTACATCAAACAGTACTTATTTAAGTTGCAAAGGAGCTCAAGGATGAAAGACCTTAATGACTAATGACAGTGTGTAAACTTTCACTTAACACTGTTTCCATACCAGAGGCTTTGAGAATAATTAACCTGGTACGAATTTTTAGAACTCCAAGAAAGACCTGGAAAACCGTGACTATTAAGACGGCATTTGTACCAAACAAACTACTGCAAATTACTCTGAAGAAAAGTATTAAAAGGCACCCAGACAAATAAGATGTTATGGACAAGAGTCAGCTTTTGAAAGGCAAGGCACGCCTTGCAGATTGACTGGAATTTTTTTAAGGAATGAACAAGCCACAGGATCCATCCCATCTGGTTTACTTAGGCTTCCATCTGGTTTACTTAGGCTTCGATATGATGTAAAAGTTCCATCAGGCACAGTTCATTAAAGAACAATCGGGATCAGACTGTTGTTAAGAGAAAAAAGTCTGTCACATGGAACAGTAATTTTATGAATATGGCAAGAGAGAGTATGGAGTAATGGTGAACTGTCACAGGGAAGATGGTGACCTATCACAGGGAAGAGCATGACTAATTGAGTTGTGCAAGAGTAAGGAATAAGACCTTTGCCGCTCAAGAGATTCACACCATAAACGACCCAGGAAGGGACTATTGAGGTTACAAGCCTGTGATGATATGAAGTTATGCAGGAACATAACAACAAGTACTATGGTATGGCAACAATAAAACTGAGTATCTAATCTAATGCAGAGAAACGCAGTGCAACATAAGGAGAGGAAAAAATTCAAGCTCAACCTTGACTATCCGTTGATTAATACTACCCTAGCTTGAGATCTTCAGACCTTTATAGACTGTTTCTGTACACTTCTCAATTCTCATTAAAAAGAAATAAAATGTCATGAAATATCAGGAAAAAAAATAGAAAAAGAAAACAGTGTTATGCCTTCACATAAAATCACACAAATGCTGCTCCAGCTGTGTTGCATTGACTTCAGAGATGAAAAACTTCAACAGTAAAGAAACTGAGGGGCTACAAGGATAAGCCAAAGTACAGAATGTGCTAGAAAAACATGAGCGGCTGGAAAGGTATATGATCTTGAAAGCAACTAGACACATCTATGGAAGAAATATCTATTCAAGGTATACATTCTGGCTCCTGAGTCTCAAACACTTTCTAATGGGGTAGTTTTCTAGTGCAGTATCATTATGCAATTTCTCTCTTCATTAGGGAAGTGTTATTGGTTACTGCCAGAAACAGGATACTTGACAATATTGACTTTTGGTCTTACCCAAAGGAACGTCTGTTCCTGCATGTTCTTGAATAGTAAACCAGACAAAATGTGAACCTGTAAAATCTTGATTCCTTTTTATGTACACTTTTCCATTGCTTTTTTACTACTGGAACTTTATAACCAAGCATGCCCACCCTGCAAAGCTCAGAAATAGTTTAATTATGGATTAATAAATGATGTGGCCTTTTCCTAAGTAAACAAAATCTCCTCTGAAACTTCTTTTGGTAAGCATATGCCTGAAAACATGTTTGTTCAAGACACTCTTTAAATAAACTGGGAATCCAGAGATCTTGCTGAAGCAGCTTTCATCTAGAAACAAGGTGGTGGGGAGCTATTCCCTAATATGAATAACAGGAGTTCAGCTTTAGTTAGAGCTAAGGATCTGTTTTTGCTTTCTATTGCCCTCCTCTGTGCCTGAAGGTGGCAGCATCAAGATGCTATGAATTTAGCAGTTATAATCAAACAAAACATCAGTTACTTCTAAAATTAAATTTGATATGCAATTTAAAACCGAATAGTTTAACTAACACATCCGAAAGGGGATACATGGATTAAGGGCAACAGGCTATACTAAATAATTTAAAATAATGTCTTGATTATTTTCCTGGAATCATGCAAAATATCTATTCAACAATAGTTTTCAAATAATAAATGCAAGTTACTATGCTTCAGATGATAGATTTTCTTAAAACTTTTGTAAAGCAAAATTTAGAAACTTAATATTATCTTGTATTTACTACATCTATTCATATCCTGTTGCATGTCAGCAAGCAGAGCATCACCTGTTCATTTAATGTATCACTTCTAAGATCTATATGTAATGTAAATATTGCTACATCTCTTCAAGATCTTCAACTGAAGCATAACTAGTATCTTTCATATGGTAGGAGATTTGATACAAAATTTTGAGGAATCAGACACCAGGCTCAGCACAGTTGTGTAATAACACATTAGAGGTCTGCAAGCAATTGAGACAGTGGTGCAAGCAAACACACAGAGTGACTTTGGCCATATTTTCTGCTCTGAAGTGGATATATCAAGACTAAGCAGAAAAGTGACAATGGAAAATAACTTTAGCACTTCTGCCTTTATTTTTTTTTATGAATACAGAAAATACTGCTTCCATTCAAAAACCCCTTCCTAGAATAGACCACGCTTGACTATGAGCTTGCAACAAGATTTTGAAATTATGTTAAATTGTGCCACTTAATATCACATTAAAAAGGAGGAACAATGAAGTAATTTTACAGATGTTTGCATATAAATCTAGAAGGCAACAGCAAAACATTAGTGTACAAAATGTAATCATGGACCATTATGATTAACATACAAATGGTTTTGTAATGATAAGATTAGGACATCCTTACTTACTTATTGTCAAACCATGTTAGTTTCACAAAATCCTGGAAGCTGAAAGTTGTTAGAAAGTGGGAGATTTTAAGGCAAATTATATCATTTATATTTGCCATTTCCTGTTTGCAAGCTTACAAACTTTGTGGTAATCAGAATTCTGAATTGAAAATACAGGTCTGAGGGTTACACACTCTCAGATACCCTCCAACATTGTCAAAAAGATATCCATGAACTAAAAATGTGACCCAAGTGTCAAAGATCACCCAAGTGTATGCAGTTGAGCTCAAAGAATGTGACTTTTTTCAACTGATGGAGGTAGATAAAAAGTACTGTAGGTACACAAGGTCTGAATAGCACATCACTATCAGTTTGGAAAGTGTACTTTGACAAAAGCATTTTGTAAGTAAAAAAACCTCATGCCAACGGGATTATATTTTAGAAAGCGATCTGCTCAACTCTAGCTTGAGAATCAGCATGAAAGACTCACTATGTGGTACTGGCAAATTGCATAACTTCTGTAATATTTTTCAATATTCATTACTGTAATAGTAAACAAACCTGGAATTACCACCTGACATTAAAATCACATAATAATTCCCTTTAATAAGACTGTCACTTCGATTCCCTCAAGCTTTATTATCGAAATTCATTCTGTATGAAAATGTCATATAGCCAGGCTTTTACTTAAGGTAAAATTTCCAGAAATATTTAGTCATGAAGGTTTAAAAATCTTCCCAAAGAAAAATGAGGTACAAACATGATACTGTGCCTGTTCCAAAAAATGTTATTTAATTTAGGACCTCTAAGCTTTGAGTCAAGGACTTTTAACTCAGCAGATAACTTCCATGCTAAGGGTTTTCATGCGAACTCATATGTAAGTTGTCGGGGCTGCAAAATTCTTACAGAATTTACCTATGTCCTGTGCTTTTATAAAAATAATGTTCATAGAAAAGAATATTTTGTTTAACACCTCAAAAGACAAAAATATAATTGCTATGTTTTCAGACCTTTCAAAAAATCCTTCCACAAACAAAAAGAAAAAACAGAAACCCCCAGAGTTAGGAGGAATCCTCCAGCCACACTAATGACTCTTCCCATGATAGACTTTCCCAGCTACATCCACTGAGGGAGGAGCCATATACTGGAAAATTCTGATACTAACAGATTGTGAATCTTGAGTTTACCACAATGTTGATGAAATACATGGTTTCTAAAGAAAAAATATTCCTGTGTTGGAGTTTTTGGGCCCTTTATCGTTTGCCTTTTTCCCCATCTCCTCAAGTCAAGGAATGAACACAAAGAAATCAGCAGCAAAAATAACCGATATCACTGAAATCATAAAGTCAACTACTCAAGCTGAGTTTCTGGTTGCCAGCCCAAAATTAACTAACCCACATTGCTAAAACAGAATATCTTGACTAAAAGATCATGTACACTGCTTCTTAAATGATTCGATTTTTCCAGGACACTGAATAGAATGATTCCATGGAATCAAAGCACAGTAATGAAGGAAGTTGCTCACTCTAGGACCTCTGTGTGACTTGCTCTAGAAATGGAAACACTATAATATGTAAAATACAGCAGAAAGAAGGAAAGGATGGCTTCCTGGCTCACACTCTTTAATTCTATCCTATGGAAACAGCTTTTTTCTTCTTGACTTCAGCAATTGAGAAGAGCAGATTTCTCATGCTTAATTATTACTGCATAGTCTTTTTTTATTTATTATTATTATTACTGGATGAAGTGAAGTGAACCCACTAGCAGAAATGTTTCTTTCTTACAAATGAAATGGAAATTATCAGAAATTTTCCATAAATAAAGCCTTATCTAACACTCAGGACTCAGAAACTAAGCAGTAAATGTTACCCACATCTGCGACCTTTCACTCTCAGTAAATCTGTTTCCTTTCTACAAATTGGGGTTAATTCCACCCCTCATCCAGAAGGATGTTATGAAGATTAATTAGTGCTTGTGAAAAATTCAGATAGTATATTGATGCACACTGCTGAAGAACACTTCAGGAAATTAATCATTTCTTCTTTACTGCAGGAACTGAATAGAGCAGAGTAAATAATATATGGGGCAATGCAATGAACAATTAGGATGAGACAAAATATTGAAAAGCTGCTTATTATCTGAGCAGTATTTACTTTATGTATTTAATAAGAAAGGAATCCTGTAACTAAAGATGGGTCTAATCCAAATTCCGAAGGTACAAACTAAGAGTGAGCGATAATTCTGATTCCTCCCCTTCCTAATTTCTGAGTTCTTTGCAAACATAATAATGTTCTCTGATATTTCAATACAGCAACAATGATTATATTATAATGCTATTTTTATTTTAATAGATTGAAAATTCTGAACCATTTTTAGATCCAATAAATGAAGATAGAATGAGCTATCTAATACCGTGTTAAGAAGCCATACTGACTCCGAAGAAAGAGACAGTGGCTAATTCAGACTTGGAATCAGAGCCAATAGAAACCCACTCTTCCATGCTGATGACTGATGATTATCACTCACTGTCCATGAGTGATAATATTGCAGAATGGAAAATATGCCAACTCGATTTTTTGCCTCAGCAGACCACAAGAGAATATAAACTATATTTAAACTGGAATATGAAAATAATCATATAATTAGTGCAGCAATTTAAATAAAGCATTTTGATTACCGGAGTCAAAAGCTGCAACTTTTTTACAATTGTAGGGAGCACAGTTTTTCCTGAACTCCTGTTGTTACAGACTATAATACATTATCTGATAATCTCCACCATTTACAAGCTAGTAGTATTTAGCAACACACAGTGATGTTAAAAACGTTTTTAAATAATCTTCAGTAAATGCAAGTTTCAACTTTTGCTCCAATTTTCAGGTTTCTAATAATAGAGCATTTGAGCCTTATAAATCTTAGAAATCTAATTAGACAATGTTAAGTTCTCTCTAGCTGAAGTCACAGATGTTTCATACTGGGAAAATCAGCAAGCCCCAGGGTTTGTTTGGTCTAGTATAGTGTCAAATTTTCATGGATAATTTAATAGCTAATAACTCTAATTCTTTCCCGTAAACCAAGAGATGATAAATAGTAATTGCTCTAAAGCCATAAAATCAACCCTCCAGGCAAAAAAAAAAAGAAATCCAAAAAACATTGAGGAGATTAATTTCTGGTACTTAATGTTTCTTTATTACTAATTGTCCCTGAGTTGTATATATCTTACAATATGAAAGAAAATGCAAATAAATCCACTGGATTCATGCAACTGAGAAAGAAATTACATCAAGGATGCTGTACATATCTTTGATCTATGACACACACTGATTAGATGGCAGTGAAATAATTTTATTTTTCTTTCTTCTCAGGTTCTAGTAATAACAGTTTGTGGGCACATCCCAGATTTCCTCCAACAAAATAGCAGTTTCTATCTATAAGAGTTGTATTTTCGGCTTTCACTTTTTTTTTTTTTAAATATTTACTTCACCTTGGCAAAATTATCAAATAAAATACAATAATTCTTATTATTTAAATAGAACTGGATAAGCAAAGGTAATTATTTAGTTCATGCATTCTGTGACAAGATAACTTGATTTTTTTCTGAAGAACGTCAGAGTAACATTTAGCTGCTTTTAGAAAGGCAGACAGCAGGGTGGGGCTTACTTGTTTTTATAAAATCATTAGCCACGTCACTGTGTGGAATGAACTGGGTGCATCAGTTGACCAGTGCTCTATTGCAAAGGTTTCCCAGACTCTTTTAGATGAGTCACCCCATAAACAAGATGAGTTTGCAGACATTCCTCCATTTTCTACATTCCATCAGACCAGCTGGTAACAGCTTTTCACTCTCCTTTTTAATGCAGAGGAGATGGCTGTAGCTTTAAGCAAATGGAAACAGAGGGCTGGCAATAAACAAAGAATGGGTATAATGCCTAAATACAGAAACTCAGCAAAATTCGGAAAACATAAATTCTGAAGACACATTACAGTTCTTGGGAATAACAGTCTATATAATCAAAAGTTATCTAGAAAAATAATGAGAAGGCTCTTAGAGAATTATGCTACCACTGGAAAAAAAAGGGCTATGAATATACAGCCTGTGAAAGAAGTGGATTTCAACTGGTCATAAACTAAATGACCAAAAGACAAAACTAGAAAGTTATAAACAACAGTTGTTCATCTCTGTTTCTTGTTACTGCTATTTCTAATTACTTAAGAGAAGTGTACCACAGAGAATTTTAAAGACAGAAAAATGTAAGGTGAATTATAAGGTTAATAACAAATAATATTTAAAGTTGATTAATTCAGAATTGAAAGAAAAATAAAATATCCAAAGAATATCTAGTGGTTTAAAATACTTGGAAAAGTTCACTGATTATCTTAATTCAATACTCATATCCTGCCATAGAATCAAACAAGATGTACAAAATGTGCAAAAGAAATAGAGAATAAGACAGAGGATGTTCCAATACCATTACGTATATTAATCTTTAATTTAAAACAGCATTAGCTGTTATTGTTCCCCAATTTCAAGAATCAAATTGTACAGTTCAAAAAATGACAAGGGCAATTGCCAAGTACACTGAAAACTCCCTTAAGAATAGAGATCAGAGACGTAACACTATGAAAACATAAAATATAACAAAACAGAGAATTTAGGAAGTTCTGTTCTCCCTCTCTCAGTACAAAAATAGTTACTTAAATAACTGAATGAAAAAATAATTAAAAAGAAGTTTATATGACTAAACTTCAATATAATTTTTAGATTTCATGTATGTGTACACTATCTAGCTATGGAAGAACTCTATTTGCACAAGATAGTCAGGTAATTTCCTGAATATATCTGTGCTTACTGAACTCATTTCAGAATGCAAAATGCAACATTATCCAGGCACTGTGTCAACAAGCTAAAGTTCTTTTTTGTCTTTTTTTAAAAGCTAGATGTTGTCTATATAATTGATTTTGAGATATTTGAAAGCTAGAAAAGGGGTTTTCTTCTTTGTTTCTAGTTCATCTCTTTTTGTTTTCCCAAAAGTAGCATGTATGCTAAGCTGATCTTCCTAGGACATGACGAAAAAAATTTTGAATATATATATATACACTGGATAGAATTTATAGCGTGGGGAAAAGGCTATGTTCAATTGCTGTATGATACACTGATAGAAATATTGTCCAGGAAGACAAAAAGTAATAGAAATATTAATTTGAGTTTGCTTTGACAATGCTCTAGTAGTAGTTTAAAAAAAAAAAAAAAAAAGTGTGACTCTTCCTTTTGCATGTATTCCCAAATGCTGAATTAACATTAAGACTCAGAACACAGAGTTGTGGAGCTGCCACAGAATTCTCGAAGTCAGCTGCCAGGTACATACACCCCAATAGGTAAGAGAAGGACCTGGAGAATGTCTTTTTATTTCCGAACATTCTGCATTTATTCTCAGAGTACCAAATTTGCTAGAAGTTATTTAAGTAGTGTGCCATTTCAACTGGAAAGAATTTGGTTTTTTCCTTGCAATGCAGGGGATCAGTCCCACCACACACCTAGGAATATCAAATAAGTACTTAGTCTATAAATACTTAGTATCCAAGTATCTTAGTATGTTATTAGTATCAAACATTACCTTTTTCTCTTCTTTACGAATCTTTTTGGAAAGAACAATGGAATTACTGGCATGCAATGAAATTAAAATCAAATGCAAGTCACAGTTCTGCAAGATTACAGAATAGTCTACAGTATAATTTTTAATAATCTGTGACTATGTTCCTGTTATGTTTTCTAAAGGCTCAGCCTCAAAATCAACTGGCTTATGTTAAGAATTCAAAACCTTTACATTATTTTTTAATTAAATTGAACTTCGGTAGGTTTATCTCTTCATACACTGCTCTACATTGCCTGCAGGTTTAGGAACATAAATAATTTACTGGTTTAACAACATATGACAGATCAGCTGAGCTGTGGGAACTCTGTGCACAGCAGATGAGAAGCAAATCCAGTTAATTTAAATGGCAACTAAGGGACAGCAAAATACCTTTTTTACCTTCTGCTTAAGATTGTACACACACACAGCTGCAGTGCCCCAGTATACGTCCAAGGCAGCATAGTAACTGGCTTCCTTTCTCTTGAGAAAGATCTTGTACTGTCAATTCTGTTCTGGTTTTCCCTCTTACAAAGACCATGCCACTTTACATCTATTCAGGTGTTGCAGAAATGAATATCCTAATCTGATAATATCTATCTCCCTAACTCCAGATGCCATGAAAAAAAAGTATTTTTGTGAGAAACAGATTAATAAAAAAGCAATAGAAAGGAGGGTACAATGTGTAAGAATTCTAATTCTAAACTGAATCACAAAGAACAAAGTTACATATGTACCTTCTCCCCTGAAAATACCAGCCACATTGTCCATCTTCTGTAGTTTTGAAAGTCTCTGATCAGTGAAAATATTTCTTTTTTGCTAGTCTTCTATTACAGCTAAGGAATGGCCTTCTAAAAGATGTATGCATTGCTCTTATTAGCCTACCTATCTCCCAGAAGAACTACATCTCCAGCTGACTGCTTCTCGTCTTCACTTCTTTAGCTTACAAGTATTCATCAGGAAGTTATCCCCAAACCAGAGCAGACTTAACCTAAAATTATTTTAAAAGCTAATATGGTTGATATATCAAACAGGCTTGGGGTTTCTTTAAGTTCTTGCATTCATTTATATTCTTTTTATTTCTCATCAGCTATGTGTGACGCGGTATCTCATAAACCCTTCAAATTCCTAATGTACATAGAACATTCTACTGACATGTTGCCTTAAGATATTTTTTGGTCACACTGAGGAGATCTAAAGAGTTTCTAAAAAGTTATGTATCTATGTATTTTACACAAATAATGACATATGCTCGTATGGAAGTTAAAATCACCAAGAATTACGCTCCCTCAGCATTTAATGGCGATGGCCCTGCTGTTCCTAGAGACGCAGATTACTAGAATGGGTGGGAGTCCACTCATCCTCTTCCATGGCTCGCTGTGTGGGATGTTACCCCTCTCTGCAGAGCGGCTGGAGAGATACCATACACTGCAGGGTTGACTGATCTAGAACTTGCCTTGGAAAAAGGACTCCAGCAAACATGGTGGGTTTTGGACACTCTAAATTTGCCTAGGTTTGCCCCAGGTGAGGATTGCCTGCAAGCCAAAGGAAGGACATGCCTTACTCCCCATCTGAGGAGCTGTTACCAAATGCCCATTTGGATTTTCATTCCTGAGAGATATTCTGGCAGTAATCCCTCATCACTTCCTTTGCCTTTATATAAATTGTATTAAGAGTCTTTGTCCTCAGAAAAGAATTAGACCAGCATCTATACAACTCAGATCTCCGAAAAGAATCTTCATGTTGAAAATTGTAAAAAAAACCCCCGGTCAATTAAATGCAATAGCATTTTTTGTTGGGTAATTTGCAGGAAAAGATTTGATTGCTTGGAAATTATTGCTCTAGAAAAGCTAATTTCTTTGTATGCATAATTTTAAATACTTAAAAGTAATTAGGAAATACACTTCATAGGCAATTTTAAAATTAAAAAAACCCCCACAATAATTATTGCTATAAAGCATTTTTGCCAAAGTTCACATCCTAGTTAACTGTTAAAGGAAGTCATTCTTCTAGCTTACCAATTTTGTGGCTTTGAACAAAGGCTCAACATTAATTAAATCCAGTTTGGCATCACCAGGTGTTATACTATAAAGTGAGTGGAAAGTGAATTTTGCATTATCAGTATCTACAGTTTATTCTTTTGGTTTTTAATGAGTCTTCAGAAAGCCTGATAGCTTTGCAAGGTATTAATTGCCCTTTGCACATTCCACGTATCTCTGACTTGGGGAACTTAAGAAGGCACCAAAAGACCATCTCTGTAAGAAGAACGAAGTCACAATCAAACCAAGCTCTTGCTGGTGGTCACGGTGTTAATGGGCACAAAGTTATAAAAAGTCTGTGTTGCTGTTGTTCAAGAATTCTTTCAACTATTTAGCTGTTCTCAGCCTGCTCTCCTCATTCCTTTTCCCAGCAACAGCAGGCAGAAGTATCTGGCTGCATGGACATGGAATTTACTTCATCCCCATACCAACTGTATTAAACTACCAAAACAGCATGCATGGGCACATGGATGTTTAATCACCTGTCTTTGCTCAATTATAACTTCATTTTTGAAGCTACACATTTTCTGGTTTTCTGAAAGCTTTTCTGATTTTTTTTTGGTTGATTGGTTGTGGTTTTTTGTTTCGTTTTCTTTGTTTGTTTGTTTTGGTTTTTTGTTGTTTTTTTTTGGTTTTTTTTTCTTTTCACACAGAGATATAATGAGAAGCAATGTATCTAAGTTGGAGAAGTTACAGTAAAAAATGCTATACAGCTATGGAGGGTGAAATACCAGAACAATTTACCCAATATCCCCAGAGAGGCTTGGAGTACCCTTAAATTGTTTTCAAGACTCAAATGGATGTGGATGGGAGAAACTATATTCAATAAGACCCGCTCTGAGCACATGCTTGAACAAAAATCCCAGAGCTCCTTTCCATACTCAATTATTCTACAAAACTGTGGAAGCATTTGCCTGTGTTTTCTATTAAAATTATTTTACAAGATCTGAAACTGCAGAAATAGGGTGAGGAGGACAAAGTACTAAGACTGTAGCCTTGCAATGAGCCCTATCCCTAGAGAGATTTTTGGTTCTTGCCCTCAACATTTGTATTCATTTTCTCTTGAAGGCAAAGCACATAAACACAAATTAAAACCAAAACTCCTACTTTCATCCTAATCAGGAAGACACATAGTCTAGGTCCCTCTTTGCTCTCATGAATCTTAAGACAGCTGTGACAGTTATTTCTGCATTTGGCACCAGTAAAGGTGAAATTGGATTTTAAGCAGGAAAAAAAAAGTGATTTGACTACCTCTATCAGAATTCTAGAAAGCTTTTCAGGCTATGAATGCTCATTTCACAGATGCATCTAATAAAAAGCTTTAGCCTAGTATCACATCCAATTGGGATTCACAAAAAGAACCATTCTCCATCAGTTTGCATGGTTTGTGTCTTCTGCTCAGTCTTCTAGCTTCTGTGAATACTCAGTCACCATGTAGTTTACACTCAGTTTTTTATTTGTGACCAAAAAAAAAAAAATGCACTGAAAGGAAGCTTTCTAACTTGATTGAGCAGAAAAGGTGGATAAAATTACACTGCTCTCCTTCTCTGATTCCCCACTGCTGTTTCGTCCTGTTTCTGCCTGTGGAAAAGCCCAGCTCCCAGCCTGTTGCAACGCCAGCCGCTGGCCCAGGTCCAGACCCTGGGGCTGTGCTGCCTCCTTCAGGGCCCAGGCAGTTGGATCCACCAGGGGTCTGGTTCCTAAAACATGTTAGATTGTGAAATCCTTCAACACAATCCAACTGCTGGATCCTTGGCTTCGTTAGATATACTCAACAGGCAGAACCAAGGAGAGTTGTCTTTTCCTTACCTACACAGCTTTATCAGCAATTCTGTGTCCATAGTGAGTACTTTTCAAGCTTCAATATATACTCAAAACATGTAAGTTCACATTCTAGGTAATGAAATGATGTTCAATTCTCCTATGAAGTCTTTCATTCATTTCTAAAATTGATTTTAAAAACCAGTAATGAAAACAGCCGTCAATTCTATCATTGGATTTTCAACACAACAACAAAAAGAGCTTCACTATTGAAAAAGCACCATGGGTAACACAGTGCAGAGTTTATTAGCAATACAGATAAAATATAATTTTGAACTGGAAATACAAAATTATATAAAAGCTATCTAAAACCCCAGTAATCAAAATTTTCATTAATGTATAAATCTTTCCCTTGGGACAAATAAAATAAGTGAGCTGTCTATATCTTGTTACTTACATGTTTATCCAGCATACAGACAGAACAGATGAGTGAGAAATTTGGTCTCTAAAACCATGTTTTTTCAAAATAAAAAATAGTAGTGGGTGGCTACGAAATATATGTTGTAGTAAAGGGAAAGAATAATACACTAGCAGACCACAACCTGAAATGCCAACATGCTATGCTATCTATTTTTGCTGAATATACTTTCAGGTTTGATTTTAGAAAGTAAGTAAATACGACTATGAATCATCCTCTCATAACATGAGTTAACCCAGTCATGGCTTGTACATAGACAGGTATCACCTGCTCACCAGGGATTTTTATTCATTTGTGATTGCTTTTACTTAAAACCTAGAATACTATTTGGACGCTTTATTAGTAAATAGACACATTCCAAATCGAGATATATCAATAATCACCCTTTCACTAGAAGTGTTCACTGCATTACCTCTGATAATATAAACAGAAGTTTTGCATTTTCACTTGATGATACAAGTAGTTGTATGTTGTCTTTAAATCTATTCTTTTAATAAAAGTGTATTAACATTGGTGTTACTGATTCTTTGTTTTAGCCACAACCTTCAGCTATAAGGTTTATGCAGCCTGACTGATTATTCTTGTCCACAAGTTTGCACTTATCTATAAAGGAATCCTGTATCACATTTGTGTTTGGGCTGAAAAACTTGTTTTTCCTAAGACCTAAACATTTATTTGATGGTAATGTCTAAATATGAAGAAAATTCACATAAAAGCAATGTGATATTCTAACTTGGTCAAAGAGGGTTTTGTTTTGGTGTAGTTCACACACAGGATATTACTATCTTTTCAAATGCTCTCATTTTACAAGCCAGAAAAACCCATGAAAACAGATAATTGCTCAGCAACCACTTGTGTGAATCGTGTTGTGCCCTATGCTGATCACGGTGTCACAACAGCGTTCTGCTGTTGCCTTCAATGGCATTAGGCTTATGCACAACGCTCGCCTGCATAAATTGTCCCTTGCTGACTGGCGCAGCTCGGAAAGGACTTCTGTTGCCAACAGCTAACAAGCTCTCCCTTTATATCGAGTGCTACAGGCCCATGTGTTTGAAGTGGAAGGATCAGAGTTCTTAGATCTCAGATTTGTGAAGCTTGTTAAAGCTTTTTATTAAAATCAGCTAATTTCAGAACTGCAGGATGGTAAAGTTATTCTGTTTTTGCAATCCAATGATACAGTGTTCATTTCTTTTTTTTTTTTCCTATTTGCATAATATTTTTAGAAGCTGAATATGAAAACAATGGTCCATGTTTTCCCACACTATTCTGCAGTTCATGCTAAGCTGGTGTTATTTATTGGCTGGGGTTGTTTGGACTGTTTCAAACTAGGGTAAAAATGTCTTACAAGCATGTCTTTTGATTGCACTGCAAGCTGTTACAATAAAACTTAGAGAAAAATGCATTGAAAAAGGCTTAGATACAAATCAATATAGGGGAAACCTCATACACAGATTTTCCACCATATGGAATGCAATGCATCTGGTGTTGTATTGTAAGAAAAGATTTAATCCTTAACAAGTGAAATCATATTGTCATTTGCAGAAAAACAAAAAATAATGCTTAATCAGAATCTCAGGAGATCTGCTCTAAAATACCAGTCTTTGAGACAAAATGTCAAAATAGTATAAAAATACACAGACTATACTTTTATCACTTTATATTACCTCCTAAGATTTGTCAGACAATAAAGTCTGACATTACATTTTTACATTAGATATCTTTTCCAAAAGCGGGGGAGCAGGGGGTAGGAAGAGAGACAGAGATAATTATCTTTCTGACACTGATATTTTGAGAGGTGATTTTAAAATACATATGCACAATTTCATTACCGCAAGCCGAAACATCCTAAATAAGGTACATGTACATAATTAAATTCTTTTTATAAGGGCTTGAAGTTCTTCTTATTGTTGAATATTTTATACTGTGTCATTGACAGTACACATAGCTGTTTAGTAATTCAAACAGGACACTGCTCTGTGAATGTCACATCAGGATATCGACATTTTTCTGGCGGCTGAGATATACCCAAACTTCATATCTAACATCATGATGAGGTATTTTCTTATCACTGTGCAGTGTCGACCAATAACAGTCTAAAGATTAGAAAGGATACTTGGATTTAAATGCAACTGACATAAAGAATGCTCAGACATTTTGTATTTCTGTATTATAATAACCAGTCATGGCAAACAATGCTTCTTCATACCAAAATTTGGGTAAAATCTGCTTTGAATTCTACACGAGTGATCAAACACACCAGTAAAGCCCAAGCTAAGGAAAGGTGTGAATTCCCACTGCCCTTTAGCATCATGAGGAGTGCTGCTATCTCTCTAGACTGCACACACCCAGCATATGAGGGTGCTTTTCAGAACCTTGCTGTACCTCCCGTGAGATGTCTGTAGCCAGTTAAAAAAGAATAAAAAGGTTCATTGCTCTTCATCTGCAGTTATACGTGTGCACTGTGGTAAAACTTTCCAGTCTTAAATCTTATTAATAGAATTCAAAAATTCATAATTATTTAAAGACAAGTATATTTAAAGAAAGATAGTAAGGACGACAGCACACTAAAACCAGATATTAAACTTATTTGTTACAGTAACCACAAACTACATACACACAGTGTTTAAGTGGTCTTTGGGCCAAAATGTCATCTCTTTGGGGCATATTTGAAATGGGTGACCCCATTTAAGGTCAAGTTGACTAACCCTGCCTGGTAGGATGTATTTTGAAGACAGAAAAAGCTTTTCTGCAATACCTCTAATTTTCCTTCCCCTTCTTGTCTAGCTAAATAAGCTATGAAGGAAATCTCTAAGGAAAGGAATGCATAAAGCAGAAAGAAAAGAATGAAAATGAAAACAAAAGAAATATCTTCTACTAAAGAATTAGTGTGAATTTTAAAAAATCCCCAACAAACTATCAACATATCACCAACTTCTATCAGCACAGTATATAACACATTACACAGCTATACAAACTATACTTTGCATTTGATGTCCTTTATTTACTTGAAAGTAACATTGCTAAGCTTGAGCTTCAACTACATACGAAAAAACTGATTTTCAAGGATGGAGGTGTTACTGAGGCTAGTTTATACTGTCTTCAATAACACCAAGTGATGACAGGTGAAAGCTAGCTGTTAATTTGTGAATTTCAATCTTATATCCTTTCGCTCGCAATAATGAATCTAATTAAATACATTTTATTATTTTTTCTTAAGTTAGGTGTGAATGAAACATCCACCTCTATTAGTATTCGAATATTAAAATTCTTTGCAAATCAATCTGTCTGTGGCCAAAATAAGGTTTAAACTCTGTGCAATAATCAAAGCTACAGCTGTAAGTATAATAGGTATTGTCAGTCTTCTACTGCCAGAACCTAGTTCTGCTGTAACAAAACCATTGTGTTCTGCACCAGAAAAATACAATACCTTGCTGAGTTATGAAATCTCAATTTTTTTCAGATGAAATCCATCACACACTGTGATTCAAGATATAATGCAAATTCCTGTATCATCACTGCCAGTACTTGCCAATCTCTTTGTACTTCATGAAGTTTACCATATAAGCTTACAAATAATTAACTAACTCCTCTGAAAACTATTTTATAATGTGACTTTCTGAAAGAGAGATAAAAAAAAAAAATCCCTCTTTTGCTTATTTGGCTATTTCAAACTCAGATTTAAGCATCTGTTAAGCACGAGCATTCAGTACAGAGATATCATCTATGTCTACAGAGGTGAAAGGTATAAATTTTAACCTTAGGGTTAAGAAGATCATGATTCTGGGTTTCCCACATCCCAGAAAAAGGTTGGAATCACTGAAATATAACAAGAATGTAAACCAGTACTGCATTTGTCTTAATGGCTGCTTCTTAAAATACTTACTTTGTTCTTTCAAGGAACACGCACAGCTGCTTGTCCTCAGTAAGACACTACAGGTTCCAGATTTTGCATGAGAGGAGTCACTAAATGCTTCTCAGGCATCAAAATTCAAACACATCCCCGTGCTGAGCATTTCCTGACTTCACATCTCTCTGCATGGTGTGTAGATATTCTGGTGCGTTACTCTCAGACAGGCTGCAGAAACCAGTCAGGGATGCAAAATTACTTATTCTAGTCTCTGTGATTTGTTTTAGAAGATACACTGTCTCCTAAAGGCACACTCTCTGCAAGGCACACAGTAGAATTTTCTACTAATACGAAAATATGAAGTTTATTTCACCCCTCGACTCTGTTAGAGCCTGCCTGTTAATTGAAACTGTATTTTACCAGATAACACATAAACAGTTCATATCACAGTGATAATTGGAATAATCAAAAAAATGTATTTTTAGTAAAGTTCCAAAGGTTATGATAATGCTTAAACAATGTATTAAATTTGAAATTCTATGTTCAATTAACCATTAATTACACAGTTTAATCCTTTGAGAAAACACACCTAGTTCAAATCTAAAATACAAAACTTTTCCCCGCTAACATCTGGGATGAGATTTACTGAAAAACATTCACCTGAACCATACTTTGCAACCAAAGCAATTGCTTTGAAATCTTTAGAGATTTCCCAGAAAATACTGCAACTGAAATTCCAGGAGAAAAACATTTTTGTCACGTTAACTCCACATAGATAGTATGTATTTTGGGTTGACTGTTTAAAGGTTGTTATTTTTGCAGCATACAAGCACTGTTTGTTTCATTTATAAAGATCAAGACGGATGGCTGACACACATAATGAAAAATGAACTGATTTGGACGAAATAAGCAAACAGTGTTTATGATCAGAACATCACTCTTATAAAAGATGATGCAGCAAGGGTTAGACATAAGGACTTAGGGCTCCACAACTTCCCTGGTCAGGGCAACTGCCATTAAAGAGGAGTTACATCAGAAGAAAGGTAAAGAAAACTGCAAGAACTTTCAGCATATTTTCAAAATATTTAGGAAGTTTAGACAAGCCAAGATAACAGATATTACATGCCAGCCAAGAAGTTAAGCCAACCTTGATGTCGATGTGTGAAAATACACATATTTTTTACTTTTATTTACTAGCTCATGACATAATGTGGTAAAAACAAGTATGTTATCAATTCTAAGATAGGGAGACTGAAAAAGACATTGAACATTTTGAGGATCAGACAATAATGCTAATATTATTGTTCCTACTTCTCACATAAAAAAGAGCTCCAATTTCCTTACAAGCCATCAATGGACAAATGGAAGTGTTTTATTTTAAAGAAGAATTATGTGATTCTAGATGTAATTTAAAGATCAAAATTCCCTAGATTTTTGGGTTTTGTTCCATCCCACCAGTGCTAACTTTTCACCAGCTCTATGTAAGTAAATTACAAGTATTCCACAACAATGACATCAAAATTACGTTCTTCAACCAGTATTAACATTTTTTCCCACTTACATTATGTATAAGTTCCATTCTTAGCCTTCAGGTATAATTCTAATTATCACAAGACCAATAAGACAAATTAAAAGCAGCCTATGGTAGCACTCAAACAAGAATCACTGCAAAATAACAGTATACATAGTTAAGCACCTTCCAAACCAAAAGCTCTTAAATGAACACTTGCAGTGACAATTCAGTCAAACACAAACTACTAGATAAGATCTTCGTGAAGTATGTCAGTAGGAGGGGTACGCAATTTATGCAAAGAGAGTGTAACACTCTAAATACCTATTTCAACATTTCTGCTGATATTTTTTTAAGGACTATTCCTTTTATACTTTTTAATTCTTATGATTTCAAAACTGTTTGCACTGGATCTATTTGGCCCCTTTTTGCTTTTGAGGTTCACCTCTCAGACAACAGTCCCCAAGCTCTTTGCTGCAGCCACAAGTATACTTTATATTAATACTTCTCAGGTCAGGCTGAGCCAAAGCCCACACCAACATCCATTTCAGGCTTAAATCATTTAAGAATTTCTTATCTCAAAGACATTGGATGTCTGAGTCATTTACACTCTTAGGAGAAGATCTGCAACTCTTCTATTCTGTTTGGAAAGGAGACTAATACCACAGAAGTTAAGAAACAAGTTGAGGAAAAATAATTTGCCATGGCCTGTAATTCAATGTGATCACAGTTCTCCGAATGCACGTGAATGGTTTCTACAGTAGAAGACATACTTCTGAGGCAAGAAGGTAAGACAGACCTCCAATCTATATGAATATTTAATTGCAGAACACTATGTCAGATTTTTCATAAATGAACTGCATCATCTGGCTATTTGTAACATAGACTCTTCCACCTTTCTACAAAGTTCAAAACTCTAGTGACTGCCATTCATGCTTTTCTCTGCTACAAGATCATGCTTGCCAAGAACATCCACATTTATCTGTCACACAGTACATATAAAACATGTTCTTTTTCTGAAACTCAGTGTTCTTGCATTACATCTAAGGTACGGCTGTGTCAGTCAAGGTAAGATTTAGACTTCGGTTGTAAAACCATAAAAATACAAATACAGGAAACACATTCTAACCTTCAAAAGAATTCAGAAGAAATAGAAGGTTTGTTGTAAATAAAAGGCATGCACCACACAAAAGAGTTTAAAAACTCACAGAAGTGGCAATTTTCAAAGTGTTCTGCAAAGCTTATCAAATGAAATTTATCACACTTGCACCTGACAGCAGTGTTGCCAATATTTTTAAGTTCCAAAACACTGACTCACGAGAAGAAAGGCAGTAAAACTTTCTCATTCTCTCTCCTCTTCTCCTCCTCCACTTTGCTGCTGTTGTTGCACGTGAACTTGTTGCTGTTGTTGTTCTGTATTACTTCTCACCTAGATGCTCCTTAAAATCCACAGGAAATAATACAGAAAGTTCAGAGGACGTAAAAATTTAATCATCAAGAAATCCCACCTTTTTGTAAATAGCCTGGTTATAGAAAGGAACAATACGAAAGAAAATAAATAGAAAGGTAGTATTGGAGTGCATTCCTGCATTTAAATTCTATTTTGCGTGGACACCTGTCGAACAGGCTTCTGGGAGTCAGGTAGTCATTAATCTGATTTATATCTTCTAAAGAAGGGGCATATGCTCCTCTCATTTGTTCCACACATTAGCAGCTAGTAAGTAGCAAACCTAGTCACGGGATACTAGTTTAGCTTTGTCTAAGATGGGTAATTTGTTTGACTGCAATTCTTCTGTAAAGAGTTATTTATTTCTCACTATTCAGTTGGCTGATATCTGGGGTTGGCAACACCTGACAGTGCACTTAATGAGTTCACCAGTGTTTCTACTGGAACTGCTGACTTTAGTAATTGCAACATCACATTTACTGTAGGAAAAAAAAAGGACAAGCCTGAATGCAATGAATTAAAAAGGTCAGTGAAATAAATGTTACTTTTTGTGCTAAGACAGTTAGTCTGTAAATGGTAAAGAGAAAGGAAGGCAAAACTTTTCATACATAAATTCTCACTGACATATATTCACAAGAATATTTATTTCATAACATTTTCTATCATTTAAAAAAAAGTACTTTCTGCTCATGAACTTTTTATACAGCTTATAAATCATCTCATATAAAATTAACTTAAACCAGACAGTTGTTTATCCTCTCTTTAAACATTCCTTAACCTTTATATTCCTGGTCAGCAAACATTTGAAAATAATTCTGTTGTTTGACTGCAAGCTTGAGTGATTGAAAAACAAATGGGAAACAAGATTTGCGCATTAGCTGTAGGCTTCCCTGGAATATGTGCTATTGCCAAAGGATACTGTTATCCTAAAATGAAGTCAAGGCTTTATTTGAATTTACTTTATTTGAATTTAAAGAATTACTGACAAGCTTCATTCAAAGCAGCTTAGCAAAAGTGTAAGTGAGGACTTACAGGCAATGGTTTCACTGTCTGTAAGGGGTCAGGCTCTTACACTTCTACAAGTGCATCAGCACTGATGCCATCTGTATATATTGAGGAAGGTAACAGCAGCTTAGGATTCTTTTTTTTTTTCCCCCCCAAAAATACTTTATTTTATAGTGTTTTGTGCATATTTGACTCGAATATGATTAAGACAATATTATTTTAAAAGACCTATCTCATGTAAGTTGCGCTTTTTGCTGTTTTTTAAAAACTTTAATATATTTATGTAAAATAATTAATGCAGCCATTAGTATTAGCATCTGTTCTAAAGGATTATCTGCTCTGTCCTAAGTGGCTTGTAAAATGTATCAGCAAACTTCAGCCATGATGATAACTCCCCTACTCCCTATATCTGCAGCGTTTTAGCTATGAAGACAATTTTCTCCCCAAAGCACAGAAAATAGTGATAACCCTGTCTACAGATCTCGGAAAGCATTATCTATTATATTCTAAAAAATAATAAATAATAGAACAGAATCTACAATTTGTATCACAAAACAATTTTTCACGTATTTGTGAATTCTTTTGGATCACCACTAATGTGCCAGAAATATGCTATTGATTGTGTGTACATTATTCAAAATCAACAGTTTCATAAAAATTAAACATGAGAACAAATTCAGTTTTTCAGATGTGTTTTGACAGCTCTAAATCCCACTCAAGATGGACAGCATATCTGGAGGCACACACATCATAAAGAAAACAACATCTTCCATTTAGGAATTAAACCTAATATACCTATGTTTCTGGCAGCAACAATAAGCATTTTAGAAATCTCACAGAAAAAAAAAAACAAACAAAAAACAACCAAACCAAATAAACAACAAAGACCAAGACACAAAATAAGTTCTCTTTAAAATATCCTTAACAAAGTTCTGTAATGAAAGTTTTGATGCTTTAAAATTGTTGAAGATTAATATGAATATTTTCTGTAATCCAATGCTGACAAATAGAAAGTAGAATTAGACTTTTATATATTACCATTTAAAGATATCAAGAGCCTTGTTTGACACTGAAATTTTACATAAAATCAGAATTCATAATCAAGGGCATTTTAAAGTCACTTTTAAACTATAATTTCCAACCATCATTTCACATTATAGAATGGAATATTCATTTGAACAAACTAAATATAGGATATCTCTTTATTCCTTCTCATTCTAAGGCTATCTTTGGTATCAAAAATGCTCCATTTACCCATAATTATCTTTTCACACAGTGTTCCCAGATGTAGAACTCCCAAAATGCAATTCTACCCATCTGCACCATGGTTGTGAGAAAGTCTGAAGTATATTACAGATTATGGAATACATTCTGTACTTTTTATTGAAGCATCTTACAAAAATGTGTACACTGTGATTTAGCACTTAAGTAAATTACCTCAAAGACAACATCAAATTTTTCTCCAACGAAATAAAAGGAAACCACTGTGATTGATGGTATTGGAATTGGCTATCATAGGATATATTTTTCTATTGTCACATTCTTCTCAGTCTCTTAGGAGGGACAAATACTCTGTAAAATCATGACAGCCAGTAATGGCTTAAGATGTATGGCACGTTTCATACTAAAGGTCTGGGAGTTCTGTATGAAGGCAGTGGAATAAAAGACATAGCATCACATAAATGGCAAAACCAAGCAAAAAAACCAGACATTTAAAGCAGAACCACCCACAAGTTAATATTAAAAATGGACATGCAATTGCTATTTCACTGCATCTAAACTCTAATATTATGTCTGCCTTTAATCTCCTTGGCCTATAAACTCAATGTAAAATTCAAGTACACTAATTTCAGTATTTTTTTCTTTAGATTCTGCATAGTTTAATCAGACTTAATATTTGAAATGGCTTCATCGAAGTAAATAAATGAGAGAAATAGTACTATTCCATCAGATTTTCATGAGATATCATGGAATAATCTACAGTATTCCTACACAGGTACTGCACTGCCACATCTGAAGAAAACGTTGTTAAAGATTGTAGAACTTATTAAGTGCCATAATACGTAAGCTTATTCAGTAAATGCAGATAAATAACAAAAGCCTTTAAAAACGGAGAAAATACATGACAAAAGGCAAACTGTTGCTATTCAAAAGAATGAATTAAGATAGTCAGTAAGTCAAACATCTGGACTTTACATGTCAATAGCTGAATATGAATGATTAGCAAGAGAAAGAAGCCTAATTTCATGTGTTTCATTTTACAAGACAGCCATGGCAGAGGAAAGATTCACCTCATTATTACAAGAAAACTGGTTAGAGCCTATTAATCATAGAAGAGCACAGATGAAGTTACAAAAAAAAAAAAAATTCTATATTAACAGACAAAAATGCTTAATGAATTTTTACTTTTTAACTGGGAAAGTAAAAGCGGTGATGAAATATGACCCAGAAAATTAAAAACCTAAAGCTTAAAGAAATTGCACATTTGACATAGATTTGTGCATAACACCTGGCCTGTAAGGTAAGCCCCTCCTTTACATGACAGACTGGCTCTGAATTATGTGGAAGTCATTAAGGTATCACCTAATTGCCTTTCTTTATATTTGAATAACTATAACAAACCACCTCATGGTGAAAATGCAAAAGAAATGCAGATTACTTTTAATTAAAAGACTACACAATAGTATTTTAGCCTCAGAAGTTAAAATAAAAATAAAAAACTAATTAATTCAAAAACCTGAGGCCATTGCTTTCTTCCATATTTTCCTGAGCAATGTTCTCTTTTACGTGTTCAATTTCAGAGTTTGTGTGTACAATTCAAATGCATGCTTTGGATACTGTGTTCCTAAAAGAAATTCACTTATAAGCACTTATTTGTGCAAAAAAATTGAAAGAGAAATTTTATCAGTTTTTCTCATATTCATGTAACATATATGCATACCACTGTCAAAAAGTCAGCATTTGCATGTGTACTGTAAGAAAAATGAGACAAAAAAAACCTCCGTTCAATATAGAACCTTCTACTGCACCGACCATTGCTCACATACAAAACGTTATAGTTTTCTCCATTCACCGATTTGTAGGAAATTTTCTACAACTGATTTCAGTAAGAAAGGATTTTCTGTACATATCAGTTCTCCAGGCGATTAATAAAACCATTACACATCCACTACAGAGTGTATATTCAGTGGGCTAGCAATGTCTTGGTAAGGTAAGGAGTGAAATAGGAATTGCAACAGTTCCCTAAATGCTTAGAAAATAATAGAGAGTCCTGTCTTGGTAAGGGTATTAGAAAACTGGGTATTAGAAATCAAGCTGCCTCTTTTCACATGGTGGTGTAAACTATGAAGGAGAAAAGGGACACAGATTTTCTCTTGTAGTACTGGGGCTTTTAAACTAGGTTTAATTACTTGATGAACTTATGCTCAAGGTAATCTACCCCCGATTTAGGGGAAGTTTTGTCTGGATCACATCAGATTCTATTTGAGACTTGCAGCAGGACATGAGTTGGTCTTTACTTTTGCTGCAAGTCCTAACAGTTCATTATTGCCACCACTTGTTTTAACTCAGTATCCTCAGGATTCTTCCTCCAAAATGCTTTGAAATAGTTAACCACTTATTCTCAGAACATTCTTTTCAAGTAAGATATGAACACATAGTTAAAAGAATGGGAGAAATTTTAAAAAAATTATGTTTCAAAAAGTAAGTCATCCTAATATATAATTAATCATGAAATAATCTTCTGCATATGGGGGTTGTAATTAACTCTCGGAAAACTGCAGATGTCCATGCAGCCCTATTTTAAAAGGGAAAAAGAGAAGAGATGGGAAAGGTTCAACAGACACACAAACAGAAGAAAATATACTACAGTAAGACGTATTTTGTAGAGCTCTGCTAATAGAGCTTTTCTTATTCCACCCCTCTCCCCAATTACTAGTGAATTTATATCTGGGAGTTGGTAAATTATAGCATCTGCATATTTTGCACAATTAGCAGTGCTGTGTTATAGATGATGAGAGGCATTTGCACAAATCCCAAAAAGCCTTTGTCACAAGAGAAATGAGTGCAGCATGCCAGAAGAAAATACTGCTCTAACATAGCGGGGATATGAAATACAACCCCTACACACTGACTTAGTCACCACTTGAAAATACAAATGTTTGTATCTTGTTATTTGTGGTAACCTTAATCTTAGTCAAACTCTGTCTTTGGTTTGATATTAAAGACCTTAGAGAACAGACTGATCTTGCACTGCCATCTCAATATTGTTCATATACTCAGCAGTCACTTTGTTGTTTTCAAAATGTGTTTCTATGTTGATAGTTTTAAGGTGAAGCAGTACTTCAGAGATTCTACCCACATCTTGAATGACTGTATATTTAAGCTGCTTTTTTTTCTAAGGGCTTTCTTTGAGAAATAAAAGCAGGAACACTTGGAGAATTCACACTCTTTATGCACAGAGTAAATCATTTAAATTATAGATGCTCTCTATGGAAAACAGAACATATTTAGACCTAAGGCATTAGAAAAGAAAGATAGGTACTTCAGATTTATATCCTCAATAGAAGACACTTTGAAATTTTCAGGCAGGATATACTGCAATGTCTACTATTATATTACTGTTTCCTGTCAATTACTACACAGATTATTCAGTCTGTCCAGAATGAAATACTGGATGTACGATCATTTCCCCAGGAAGAAGATAAAAAACAGCTAACTGTCAACCCTGCTCCCCATTCACTCTGAAAGTTACTTTGTCTCTTACCTTGACATACTTTACCTTTTACCATTTACTAAATTCCTTCTGTCTTACCTAACAGCTGTCTTGTGTTAGGAGAGGGGAGTGAGCATTTCCTCAAAATTGCCACACCAAAATTTCATGTTTGAGTCCTAGCTTTAACTGGCCATCAGGACTACCTGCTGGTACCTTTCCCGTCTCCTACATGTGCATACTGTCCCAATTGCAGAAAAGAGCCTTGAGAGTGCCTGGACTGCATACACCTGTCCTGGCTTCCACTGGGATAGAATTTATTGTTCTTCTTAGAAGCTAGTAGTACCAGCTTCATGTAGCGAGTACATGCTGTGTTTTGTATTCAATATGAGGATGCTGATAATCCATAAATGTTCTGGTTATTTCTAAGTAGTGCACGTCCTAAGTCAAGGAGTTTTCCATTTCCATGCAATATTGGGACAGCTGACCTGAACTGGGCTCAAAGAGGTCAGTCACATCTTGAAGACAGGCTGGACACCAGTCAGTGGGTGGTGAGCAATTGTATTGCGCATCGGGTTTTTTTTTGTTTTCTTGTCTTTTCTCTCTTTTTTCCTCTCCTTTTCATTATTTTTATTATTAGTAGTAGTTTAAATGATTAAACTGTGCCTATCTCAATCCATGAATTTTAGGGTTTTTATCCCTGATTCTCCTCCCCATCCCACTGTGTTAGGGGGTTATATATGTGCTAATGGGCTAATCAGCGAGGAGCTGTGCGGTATTTAGTCACTGTCTAGGGTTAAACCATGACAATACCATATAGATACAGATAGATATAGATATAGATATAGATATAGATATAGATATAGATATAGATATATATCTCAGAGCCCACCAGAAAAAGCTTAGAAGTTGTACATGACAGGCTATTTAGGACCAAGTGCAACTGCTCTGGAAGCAAACCTGAAACAGTCATATGGAGTACTTCTCTAAGTTTGTACCAAGTGGGAGAGGATTGTACTAACTTCCTCAGGCAGAAAGACACCACTGGAAATGTTTATGCAATATCCATAAGCAATAGTTAATCGTTAGAGAATGAGTAACACGTAATTCCTCTATTTGTATTGCATGATGCCAGAAGGGAAACCGTAGATTTTGCAAACACACTGAAGAACCACAAATTAACACGAGCTTTCTGCATACGCTGACCTTCCATGACTGTCATTGATTTCAGTCTAAAGGAGAGCCACAGACTGAATTACATGCTGCAATATTATTCAGTGATACATTTAGCTTCTTTTTCATCTATGTTTTTTCTACAGACAAAGAGTTGTAGGGTTTATGGATAGGATTTAACAACTGTAACAGTTTGAAAAAAAAAAATTCCTTCAAATTTAGTAAAAACTGCTAACTGATTATTTGCTCTCTCAGCCAACTATAGTTATGATACCATTCTCTAATCTGTGAATTTCTATAACATGCATTGTTATTTAGAATGAAAGTAATAAAGATTTGAAATTACAACTTTCTGTATGCAGTGTTATGAAAGTATTTTCATGGAGCTTTTGTGGTGCTTTGATGTATTCTTTGATATAGAAAACACCTTAGTAAAAAGAACTAATGTCAGTTCAGTGCAAGACAGCAACTGCTCAGAAAGTTTCAGAAATAAAACTGTATTGGATTCCTCATGTGATACGTATCCCCACCAAGCCTTTTCATCTGCCTCTTTAATTGAATACATCGTCAAGAGCTTATAAGTATTTTAATACTACGTTCTAGTAGCAATAAATATCTAGACAGAGGAGAAGAATAATAGCAGGGAGATACCAGCAATGACACAACTTTTGAATTCAAAGCTATCATTTTTGGTTCTTATTGCTTTATTAGCATTTTGCTCTGATTTGGCCTGAATTTAACACTTCCTTTTTTCATTACTGCTTTTGAGAACAGCAAGAAAACTTTTCTGAGCCCCTTTCACACTCCATTTCCATTACTTCAGTAAAAGAATCATGAAGTTTCTTATCAGTCATGGATATACAGATATAAATATAAATTAATGTAGAATTTCACTGATAGCTTCCTTTCAAGTAGTCAGGATATCAAATTATGTTTTAAGGTTAAGGTAATTTTAAAGGGCAATGATAAAAGTATTGAAATACAATTCTTCTTTATGTATGAAGACAGAAGAACTATTGATGTCTTCCTTAAGAAGTTATTTTTGATGGCTTTATTACAGCATTCACTAATCCCAACAGAGGAAACAAATCCCCAGACAACTGGGAAAAATACCAAATATGAAATCAAAAAGGGTGAAATATAGCTTTCAAATAAAAGGTTTGAGTGAAAAGGCAGTACAGTAGTAAAATCTGCCCCCATGTTTTTATATTACTTTGGGGAGGAAGAAAAAGCAACTGTTTAGAGAAAAATATGAGTTCTGTCCCCAAAGCACGGAGCTTTCTTCACATTAAAGCATTTTGCTGAAAAGACGAAAGAAACTCGCAGAAAGAAAAAAAAAACACAATACAAAATTTTAAATGCAGAAAATTAATCACTTCTAGTAGTTCAATTTACTTACACTATATATTTTTTAACCTATCTGTGACTGTGGTGAATTCCAATCAATGTAAGTAGCCTGTGGTCAAAGAGAGCTTTTATCTTTTATAGACTCTCGCTAAACTACAGCCTTTCCTGTTGCATCCTGACCTGCAGATTGAGTGCTTCGCCTTTATCACTTTGAGACTGGATTACTCACTGAACCCTGCACAGGACTGCCTACAAAGCTCTTCTGCTACCAAAGTGCAGAGGCAGGATTTATGTCCTTATACAATGACAAAAAAACACCCCTGAACTGATAAGAAGGAAGTAAATACTAAATTTAATTAGCTCCTCCTTTAGGGTGTTACAGCAGACCTGGAAATACCAGTCTTTCAGAATCTTTTATTATGGTCTTAAATCTTGAAGCTGATTAAAACATGAATTCTGCTCTAACTCCAGAAATAAACACAGCGAGCAATCTCCAGACTTTGGTTTGGAATATCCCAGTGATTTGTAATCTTCTGTCATTTGACAGATACTCCAGTTTTAGAAGGAATTTGGTTTTACATTTATATGAGACTGTTTCTCAGTTTAAAATAGAAATACTACTTTAGAACTGAAATCAGTGCACTCCCACCAACAGTTCCAAGAGGCTCATAGTGAACATATACATATGGCTTGATCATTACACCTATGTTTAATCTAACAACTCTGGAAAGTCTGACAAAAACGTATCCAAATGAAAAATGTTGAAAAACAAGATCAGAAATTGCATCAAAGTTAATATTGTAACAGTAAACTCCACATCTAAATTAATTATCGCCGCTCTGTAGCATTTCTGATCTGTAGCAGTTCAAGAAGTGCAGTGTGCTTACATGGACCCATGGAGCATGCCAACCTGGCTGACCAGGGCTGCTGGTAGGTGAATCTTCAGTCACACAAAGGAAAAAGTGGAATTGAGACACAGGAGCAGCTTTCCATTTTTCTCCAATTGTGGAGCGATTATTGAACACTAGCCATTAGCACACTAAAATTAATTAGGAAACAAGAACAAAAGTAATGAGCAGAACAATAACACAGTTTTTAGCTCCAAACGGCTAAACCATCTAGACAGCTGGATGAAATTCAAGCTGTTCCTCAATTTACAACTGCATGAAATGTGTGCCTATGTGTGCACATGCTTTAAAAAGTTGAATTTTTATAAGAAGTGATTCAGATGCACTTCATAATTTTAAGTAATCTGGTTGGTTTAAACACACAGTAAAACATTAAAACCGAAGCATAAAATTTTGAGAACTGCTGTATCCTAATAAGCAAGAAAGAGAAAAAAAGAGTTATTTTAATGAGGACATAAAGAAGAAAACATGAATCTATCCATATGCTTAAGACTGTTCTGTGCTGGAAAACAACCTTGAACCTTCAGGTATGAAATGTAAGTGATAAACGTTTGTAAACATGGAGGGAAAACCCCACCAAACCAGCATGACAAGTTCATATTAATTTCTCAACACAGCACAGGATAAGGTCACAATAACAGGCTTAAAGCTAATGACATATTCATGGTTTTTTCATTGGATACTATTTCATGAGCTCCTATGGTATCAGTAACAACAAAGCTTCAAAGCAAAAGCAATAGCTATTAAAAGGCAAACAATTAGGGCCATGACCTTATTTCCACTGAAGACATAAAATAATCAGATAACAGAGAACTGGAAAAATTAAGATTTACAATGCTATAACGAAAACAGGTACCCCATTTGGTTTAAATGTCTGTCCAGCCACAGGTTTAATTCAGAGAACGTAGTCTTTGAAGAGGAAGCGAATGAATCCAAGTGAAGAAGTGCTATAGAATATTTACCATGGAAAAATGTAAAAACGTGCAGCTATCCTAGCTTTTAATATCCTCTCGAAAAGCTGAGTTTATTCGAGCTTTTAAATTTGAAGAAAATCTTTCGGATTTGCATGATACTGCAATTGTGCTTGCTGCTTGGAAAAAGCTGGTAGTCTCACAAAGAGGAAAATACGGTGATACAGGTTGTTAGCAAAGGGCTTTGCTGTTAAGCCATACGCTCTCCAGATTCTTCCCATCCTCCTTAGCAAGATATGCATGGTCTATACACAGCAAATATTATTTTTTGAAAGTACGGTTTTCATAGACTTCCATTTGTCACATGTTTGGCACCTGAGTTTTCCACTGGAAACTACCCTTTTGATGACCTCGCACAGTTTTTGATCTGCAGGAAAAGAGTGAATCACAATGATCAGAGGCTTTGGACAGCTTTGGTGGTGGTGGGGGGGAAGCTACAGAATAAAATTAAGCTAACAAAACAATTAGTTGCATTTTCTGAAATTTAAAGGAAGGTTTTTGCAGTGCAAGATATATTTGTAAGATGCACTAGAAAGAGACATTTTTGAAAGAGGAATAAATAAGGACTGGCAAAGATATGAAATATCTAATTGCAGGATGGTGAAATATCCAGAAAAACATGTATCTAAACAACTTTGCTGAACAGCAAGCCCAGGGACACTGCTGTATAAAGTCCAGAAGGCTTCCTTCTTAATAAAAATCTTGAGCAACACAGATATTAATTAAAAAGATATGTTTCCAGGCAATAAGAACAGAACAATCTTTTAAGCATATATCCTCAAAAATGGTACTAGCAAGGTAGCTTTAAATTATAGCACAGATTATTAAGGCAAGTGCCTTCAAGAGAAGTACAAGAGCAGAGAGTTGGGGCAGTGACTCATTTGTCAGTGGGCTAAGCCCATGAGTCAAAGCCTAGAATGTCAACTTTATGAGGTTACCCTTTGTTCAAACACAAACATTTCATATCTTTATTTACGGGAGGCATAAACTATTTATTTCCATTGCCTCCCTAGTCTTTTGAGAGAAAAAAGAATTATTTTTCTGTTACAAATGTATCCTGGATAAGAAATGAAGTCTAAGCTTTCTATCACTTAGACTGTGATTAACTTGCTTACAGCAGATTTTGTGTTGCATTTCATTTGCTTAGGGCTAGTTTCTGGCACTGTCAATTACACTGAATCATACAGAAATACTAAGCTATAGAAATCACATGATTTGTTAGAGCCTCAGCAAGTGACAAAATCAGCATGCATAAAATGGTCTTTTATTCCTTCTGGTTCTCTCACGGGGGACAACAATGTAAAGAAGCAGAACAACTTAAAGCTAAGTTAAGTTCCGTTTCTCACTTATCAGAGGCTTTGCTATCTGCATTCACCATCTTACCAAGAGTTGCAAAAAGTCATCAGTGATGCGGGGTGCTGTGGGGTGGCTGGAATCGCCGCGTTAACCCAAAAGCATCCCCTGCAAGGGATGCCCTGGGGGTGCAGCTCGGCACCTCGCAGGCCGACTTCCAGCCCCCGTGCCGATGGATGGCACCGAGACACAGCCCCGCANAAGGGGCAGAGTGGGGGACCAGGTACCAGACAGGTACTGCCTGATGGGAGAAGAAGTCTTTCCCTGTAACCTGAGTCGGGGAAGCTATTTACATTTCAGAGCTGACCCACCAATCCAGGGTGTCTCCTGCACCAAGGGTTTCTGGCTTCTCAGCTTCTACCGTTGCCAGCTCAACCGCCCCAACAATCAGGAAAGGAAAGGTAAAGCAAATGCAGGTGTCGAAAAGAGATGGATAATGTGTGATCAGAGACTCGTGCTTTAAAGCATTAGTGGCTTCAGATCTTGGATCCTGATGACCAGTTACCTCATTCGGATATGACAAATGCTGCAAACATCCAGAAACTTTGATGGCTTTCAAGGAACTGTTTACATAATCCAAGCGTCTCTGGGCTGCAGTTCTACTGCACCCAGAATAAACAAGAAGGTTTTAAAAGTCTGTGTGGAGATAACTACACCATCTTTTTAGTGTCCAGATATTCTCTGAGTAGGAAAAATCCAAAACTGTGTGACTAGAGAAGATTTACAGTCTCTTTCTATTCTGTAGACTCCAGTTGTACAACACTTGTCTAAAATGGCCTTCTTTGAAAGTAACACTACTGGATAAAATCAATTGGCCTATTTTTTAAAGAATGTATGCACTTGAAAGATTACTTTCCTCATACACAGCACACTATTTGCTGAAAAGGTCTTGAACCTCCGCTAAAAATACTTCATTCTGTCAGGAACTTTCAAAGACAAAAATACCTATTTACTCTGTAAACACACAGAGCAGCCTGGAAAATGAGGCACTGTTCTTGGTAGCTCTGGGTAACCTATAATTGCTTCAAGTATATAAACAGTAATTTAGTCTTCGCATAGCGGAAAACTTAGAATAAGTATATAGGTTGCATTACTAACTCATTAAAAGATTAAAATATCCCATTAAAATGAAATTAGAGCCTATTAGGGTTCATCAGCACATTTGGACACCTACCCTCAACTACAGATTGCAATCTTCACATATAATGCCCCACTAACAAGCCTCACTGTTAGTGAAAGCCTCTACTAACACAGCTCCATTGACAGAGATAAGACTTAGCTCCCAGCTGGTGGTGGAATCAGGGCAAGGAGGGTACATGCTTTGATATCAGACTTCTAAATTTATCTGGGATCTTGGTTTATGAGCCAAGCTGTCTTCAAAATAAACACTAAGAAATAAACACTTTCTAAAGAGTGAAATAACACTCAGCTACCACGACAAGAAATACACTGGATTGTCCCAAGTGTTGTGCCTAGTTGAGTACTGAAGAAATACAGCAAGCTGACTGTTAGCATGCAAAAATGGGATGGCTCCAAAATAGAAAGCATAACCTTTCTCAGTGAATGTAAAAAAAATAAACCTTTGCATAGACCAAAACACAAAAATCTATACAAAATCATCAATTTTAATTCCCTTTAATTCTGCTGATCCCTTTATACAAACTTTACCAAATCACATGTTTTCCTTTCTACCTGTATCTGAAAAATTTACGGGAAATGGGTAATTTAGACATACTGGAACACATAAAGGTGGCTAATAAATGGAATATACATATCAGGTTGTGAAATTAGATAGCACAATAAAATGAAATTAAATAATACACACGCTCTTAGAAAAAAGATTTCTCAAAAGTTTTGAAGATAGACCACTTTTCTATTTAGCTTACTTTTAATTCTGAGAAAGCCTAGAAATTTTAGATCCCTTTTAGGTCATAGGATCTTGGCTAGCAGAAGCTGCAAAAGAGGTACTGAGATCTCAACTATAGAAAACAAGTACAAGACAAGAATGTCCATGTTTAAACCATTTTCTAAAAAAAGACAAAATTGTTACACTTCAACAATGTGTGATCTTGCCCATTATAGAAATAGCACCCTTTGATTTCAGGGTTATTGGCATTTTCTGGTTTCCTTCATAGTATGAAGATTTTGATGCTACATCTCTCTTTGGCTGCATTTAATTCTATGGCATTCTCTACTTTCACACTACTGTCATTTATCTAGACGGCCAAACATATCTCACTCCAAAAATATCATCTCAGGAAATTTTTATGACCAGAAGAAGAACATCTGGTCATGAAATGGAACCAACTGTACATCACATAATGGAAAAAAAATGGTGACGCTGCGAAGCAATAACTTGAAAGATTAAGTGTACCATTTTATGCCAATTACAGAGAAATAAATGAAACTGAATCTGTGCTATGCAAGCTATGGCACATAAAAGTGTGACTAATCAATTTATGGAGAATTTTCTATATATCATTACATTTTGCAACCATTTTCTCCCCTCTGTATGCACCAAGAATTTCCATTTTCTCACAAAGTACTCTCCTATCAGTTTCTCCTTTGGGACTCAAAAAGCAGCTATTTACAAAAAGTTTAAAAAGCCAGCAAATGTTTTTTCTGATTTTTTCAGGTTTTTTCTTTTTTTTTTTTAAATCTTAAGCTTGAATACCCATTAATTAAAACCCATGCAATATCCCTAAGAAATGAAAAAGTAAGCTATGTTCTGAATTATAAGCAACAATCATTTGCCTACATGTGTGTCAATTATTTTCATAGATCTTGTCACAGAGGAACTTTTACATTTTCACATGTAAGGTACCTCATTTCCTATGTCCAAGTATTTATATAATGGAATGAGGTTCATTAATAAGGAAATGTGAAAAATGCCAAGTGCATTCAAGCTATTTCGATGTTTCCTCTGGCTTAAAAGGTGTTATCATTGAATCTTATTTTTCTGAAGTAATTGCATCCAATTAAAAAATATCCTCCAGTTTATGTCTATTATAGATAAGACAAAAGATATAAATAAAGCTAAAGGCATATAGGAAGGGTATTTTTTCTGTTGTCGTGTGTTTCTCCTTAACGATATTTTACATTCTTTCATAATTAATGTTTCCTGTCAAAATTAGCTTTCGTTATTCAATAAAACTTTTTTAAAAGTTTTAAAGTTCTTTAAAAACAGAAAGTTTCTTTAACTTTCTGTTACAGAAAGTAACATCAATGATGTAGAAAACAAGGAGTTAAGAATTTCCATCCTTTTCTCAGCAGAACCATCTTCTAGTGTTTAAATGAACTAGACAGTTCATTCTGTAAGACTTCTTTGTTTCTCTGGAAGAAATGCTTATTTTTGCATTTGTATCCAACTGAAGACATCTGCAACATCTCCATTTGATGAAGTCCTGACACAGAATTAAACTGTTGGTTTAGTTAAATTTCAATTTTCCTTTCCACCATGAACTTCATTATAGATGGCCAGTTATTTAATTCAATAAAGCAAGACTAAGTCATATAGTCTCTATACTTTGTTTGTAAAGGACTTTGCATAGTAAATGAAAAGGTTTTATTATTTGCACTCCCTTCAGTGGAGAAAATGTTTAAGTTAAATAATGCAATTAAAGGTGAGAAGAGAGTAATTTTCTACATGCTCTCTCTGGTGATTTTATCAGTAGGAGTCCTAAACCTTTAAACGCAATCTGTTCATTTATCACTCGGAGGTTTTATTTCAGCAGTCCTGAAATAAAATCCTTCTTCAACACACTTCTTCTAAATGTCATAGGCCTATAGGAGGCCTGACATACACCTAAGATACCAGTTCTTAATTCTAACGACTTTAACAAACAGTAGTTACATTGTTTGAAGCCAGTGGGGTTCCACAAGATTTTATTTATAGAGTTTTAGCCTGTGATATCCTGGCTAAGCAATGTGTATTATTTTTCTTCCAATATAAAATTCACAGCTTTCACAGAAAACAAAATACAAATTGGAATGTAAGTTACATTTGCTGTCAATAGTTAATTCAACATATTACATAAACTGCTCAAATATAAAATTTTTATTTACTGATACACAGATAAAAGTCCTATCAGAGGATCATTATCTGCAGTAGCTTATCTGCGTCATTAGACTGATCTTAGAGGCTGAAAACCTGATTTTCATTGAAAATACACACAAGTAACAGAGCAACTGTGAAAAGTTTTCCATTACAAATTTAGGTTACTATTATGCCCAAAAACCTTCAGATGCAAGCAAATTATTTCCTTATGATTCTGTCATTTATGACCTCTAATTCTAGAAGGCTTCTGGGTTTAGTTGTAAAAAAAATTTTTTTTGGCTTTGGTTTTTTGTGGGGTTTTTTTTGAAATTAGGACAGTTGGATGCCTGCATTGGAGAAAACAGGGAATTTCAACAAAGAAGACTCTCTTACATGACTTCAGATAATTAGCCCTGTTATTTACGACAATTCCTGTATAGCAAGTACTAAAACACAACATGACAGAATAAATATGAATCATAAATTCCTGGAACAAAGACCTAGACCTTAAAAAGACTAAGAAGATACCCATTAACAAAAAGGTTCACAGAAGTGCAATGGATTTGAAAACATCTCAAGTTAATAGACAAGAGAGAACAATAATTTCTAAAAAAACCTTATTAATTCTACAAAGCAATCCTGAATTCTAGCTTTAGTTAGTTATAAACTTGTACTTCTGTATTAAAAGGCTGTATGTTTGAGGAGGGGAAAAAAAAAGTGAATTTCACGAACAGCAAGAAATTGGGAGGCTTGTTTCTATTATTATTAATAGCAATAATAATAGCCAAATACAAAATTTCTCATATAGTATTAGAAAAATCTTAGTAATTTAAGAAAGTGTTGTGTATCTGTACTGATTTCAGTTGAAAGCAGACTTTTCCAGCAACAGTCTGAAAAGAAAATGACCAGAGAGGCCTACGAAAGATACTTCCTAAAGAGAAATTCAGATACCCAGTGAAATTTCTTGAGTTGATTTACATAATTCTGTTGCTGTACAAAATGGACGGAAAAAGTGAAAATACACTTTAATGAAAGTATCAAAAAGAGGAAGCATGCACACTGGGAAATTCAAGACTACAATGTCAGTTTTTGATTTCAAGATAAAACAGGAGATTTAATTAACAATGATTATTTTGAAGGAATGTTCTCATTTCTAGTTTCCTTTAAAGCACAGAGAAATTTAAATGACTTACGGATAAAGAATATATTTCTTTCTCCTGAATAAATTGTCAATACACTTTTAGGAACCCAAATGCTAAGCTTTGGACATACATTTATCCAGAGTAAATATCCGTGCGTAAAACCTTCCTTACAGTTTTATTCTTGAAATGTACTCACACTCTGGTTAACTCATGTTCTTGTCCCTATCCCCTTCCATGCTATGTTATTCCTACTCAAGAGATTACAGCTAGGCCTGCCATGACTCTCTGAAAGTACAATCCAGAATCCTCTCTGTGTTTCACCGACATTATTCTGAAAAAAAACCAACACCATTTATATTAAGAAAACACTGAAAAACTCTTTCCAATAAAGCTTTGCTTTTTGTAAACTTAGAAAAAATTAATATTCCCCCTAGACAGCTGAGAGGCTTTCTCAATTGTGGCACACAACATGGGAGGCTCTCCTACACGTCTTTAAAGATAGGACAGCATGGTGGTAGCTAAAAGGCTACCAAATTTTCTCCTTCTCATTCAACATCCTACTTTTCCTGAAAGGAACCCAATGTGAAATCAAGATGGCAATACATTTTTTTCCCTTTTGCAAGCTCATGTTCAAGAGCTACAGGACAAGAAGCCTCACACAAATTATGCAAAATTTCAGATTTCAAACACAGCAAAGCCAAAAAGGAAACAAGCGAGGCATGCTTTACTTATTCCACCATTAGAGAACACTTACAAAACTTTAATCCATTTATTTAAATCATCCAATAACACACAATATTCAAGTTGTATATTTAAAGCAAAAATTCTAAGGTTATAGAATATTATTTAAGAACTCAAAATGCACACAGAATGCTTACTTATCAGTGATTTCCAAATGAGGGCTCCTGACCTTAAACAGAGTAAATAAAATAAAAAAGGAATTTGTCTTGCAACGATGCAAAAATATATTGTAATTTCATAATAAAATGGGCCATAGTTATTTTTGTATTAATTTATCAAGCATCTTTTACTAATTAGTCTTATAAAAAAATTTTGAAGTCAATAGAGTTAAAGAGATGCTTTCCAGCTGATAATGATTCTAGATCTGCACACGTCTGGGTTTGGATTTTGCTTATGCAGTGATGTTTTCATTGCACTGTAACCACGATAATAAGTCTTCAGCTAGACATAAGGTATGTCTGCAACATATCCCTTCACTGCTTTCTTGTGATGGTGTATTGGATTTAAGTTATTGAAACACATCCATTAAAGCCAAAAGCATTAAATGCATGCTTCAGTTTTAGTACATATTGAAGAATTTTGGTAACTAAGAAGAAGTACGTGCAGTGCCCTGCAGAAATTAAATTCTTGATAAAACTTAATGTAAGACAGACAATCTTCAGGAAGCCCTTTCGGTAGGTTTGTAGTTGAATAACGCAAAGAAAGGGACTGTTCACAACTTTGGTATAATCAAAACTCATGGACAGACTGTTAAACATTTACTGTCATTTTTATAAAAAATTTAGGCTACAGACCATAACACCATAACTCAGATTTAAATTTCGGATGGCTGACACTCTAAGGAAAATTAGAGCTTTATTATAAATATATAAATATATATGATTATTGTTGGAGCATCACTTGCTTATTCTGTACCCTTTCATTATGCTCTACAAACACCACTAACACCACTGGTTCACTTAAAAACAATGTTGTCTCCCTCTGTGCTCCCCCATTTCTGCTTCTGTTCAACTGTTCTAAGCATCACGGATAGCTTTGAAGCTCATTGCAGAAGTAAGAGGGAGCTACTTCAAATTAGTTGACTGATTCTTGCTAATGCACCAGATAGGAGCCAAGAAGGAAAAGAACAAAAGGGGAAGAAACCTTCCTTCTTGACCTGTGATCCAGCTGCCACTGTCAGTGCAAAATATTGCAAAACGCAAGATCCGTCTGAGTTCTGAGCTCATGGCGAGCCTGGGGGTCATGCCATTCAGGAAAGATTGATCTCCCAGGGTCATCCAACTCCCACAACTCAGAGGGATGTGGAAGCTGAGAGGTCTTCCCTGTCAGAGTAGCAAGATATTGCTGAGTTCGTAAGTGAAATCTTGCCATCATGAGAGGAAACTGCTGCCTCTCAGGTGAAGGAAGGTTTCAGAACTAAATGATAAATGTGAGGCAGAACTCCATACCTCAGTGCTCCCACTGAACTCAGCAAGTTCTTACTTCTGTTTAGCTGTAGTTATTTATAGGGTCATTTTCCCCCAGTTTTTCTTTAACTTTGAGCACTGTACATAGAGAAAAAAATACTGGGCAGCTATCTTGTCTTTTGCTTCTATGAGAAAGTAAAATTAGCTTTATAGACTAGCTAATATTGCTTTAATCTGCAAACACTTGTTTGGAGTAATGATAAGCAAAGGGCAACACATGCAAGCCTGTTCTCAAAGCAGAGGTGAAAGAAGGATTCAAAAGTTATAATCTCCCTTCAGCTCTTCATTTTAGACTCAGGTAGTTGTCTTGGAAGCCATGCTTTTAAAGTGTGAAAATAAACACTACAGGTAGGTGAAGCATCTACCCTCTCCACATGCCAAGACCACTAGAGAAGATCTGTAAGTGCCTCGGAGACTGTTTTGCACAATCATGGTACTTCTTCCAACAGAAGTGTCAGTGCTGAAGGCTATTAAGGACAAGACAGTCCTTTCTTTCCTGTTACCGGGTCATAAATGGGCCAGACTTTAAGCCAGAGGACTTAAAGAAATTTATATGTCAATATGTATACCTTTAAAGATATGTAGAAACACAGATATTTAAACATTTAAACATCTTGGTAATGCCTATGTTATACTTCTATTGTAATTTCTCAATGGCTGTCTCTACAGACCAGTGCAGTGTATGATCCCATTTAGCTTTTTTGACCTCCACGCTGAGCCTGTATTAATGAATCCTATTTTATGCCTTCATTTTGATGTGACTTCCTTCCTGAACTAAAAGCATGCAAACTGATCTAAGTTGCTTTGATGAAGAGTAGTCATGAATCAAACTTTCAGCCATGAGTGAAACTGTGAGTATACTCTGAGTAAAGCCATTAATGTCCTTCTGTTATAAAATAAATAGTATACTTGTGTCTAAAATGTTTTATTATACATATATTATTTCCATATTCCAGGTTTCATTCTGAATATTGAGTGTGGCTAAATATTGGCTGTGCATGGAGAAGAATACCAAATTAATGTTTATAACTTATCTTACACCAAAATTTACCAGGAAAAAAGTTATTAAAGTATTAGCAAAATTAGGAGTATTTTTCCCTAGTAAGCAAATCTTCGAACACCAATTTCTTGGTAGAAGTAGCAAAGGAAGTGAGGTCAGATACATTTCGTCACCTATTACTTCCACTGACTCAGGCAAAGATCTACAAACCTCTTGCCACAGTTACAGCTGAAGTCAAAACTATACATTTCAAATGATATTATTCATAGTCTTTTTGTTTGTTTGATACTTGATTATGGCAAGCTATATCACTTTGGCAAACTTCCATATTTATTCAGAAGATTAATAATGCTTTGCTTTCCCAAAAACACCTCTCCTTGATCTACCTGTCACCTTCATTTTTTCAAAAATACAAGTAAATAAAGAAACCTGTGTTTGAGAGGAAAAATACTGAAAATATGAACTGGATATACCCTAGAGACTCAGAAACAGGAAGGAAAAGAAAATAAATTCTCCTCCAAATAAACATTTGTTGCCTTTATAGAATGTCATTATTTTTGAGGGAATCATGGATTCTTTACTGGGCAATGCAACATAAACAAAAAAAAAAATGATCCACCTTATAAATATGAGCTGTGAAAAATGGCATGTTTTCTCTCTTCAGCTATATTATAGTTGCTTTGAAGTTATTCTGCGGTCTAAATGAACCATTCAAGTACATATGACATAAAATATACTCAAGACTAAGAAAAATATGAAGCATTTTTCAGTAATGAACATGAGCAAAAGAGATATTTTAAAAACAATGGATGCATTTAAATTAGGAGAACAGGAAATTTCTGAAGAAAATCTACCTGTCTAAATATAATATATTTTTCTAAAACATGGAGGCTTTGAATATATGTCTACCTAAACATTTCAGTATTACACTACAGGAAGGGTAGATGCTAGACATAGGAGAAAATCTTAGTATTGGACTTAATTTCCTGTCAAGCTTCCTACTTTTGATTTCAATTGCTCTTGTGAGTGAAACACAGGGCATTTCCTGTGTGGACATATTCCACTTCTTTTCTAAGAAAATAATTTTCTTTAACACACAAAAAAACAATCAAGCAAAAAGTTTAAAGTATGTAAAAGGACTTTAAAGCTAGACTCTTAGTTGTTAAATTTAATTTTGGTATCTGAAAATGCAGAAAACACTCTCTAAAAGACACCAAATAACTTACTCCAAAACCAAGAAAATGCCATGAAAGTTCTACAGCAACAGATCTTAGTATGTTAGTAACAGAATGAATGGCAAAGTAGCATACATAAGATTCATGAGAATCTTATATAGCCATGAGAGCTGCTCTGATCTTGAGCCATTCCTAACAAGCATTTTAGAACACAGAAAGATTAAAACAATAGTCTTTATCGATTGGTAAGGAGCACAATTGTTTTCTCAGGACCAGTTAAATTATGATTTAAAATCTTAATCTTTCGTGAAGAAAGATAACCCTTCGGAACAAGATGTTATTTTACAAATGATTCTTTATTATTTTATGTGCAATTTCCTCCATACACATTTAAAAATTAAATGTTCTTTTTCTACTAAATTCTCTTTTGCTTCACTAATCCACCTATTTAAATACCCATCTACAAAAGGGGTTGAAAGAGGATCTGGGGAACTGCAGATAAGATGTGTGGATGTGGCACTTAGGGACATGCTTTAATGGTGGGCTTGGCAGTGCTGAGTTACAGTTGGATTTGATTATGTCATAGGTCTTTTCTAAACTAAATAATTTTATAAAGCCACTCATGTCTGAATCGTTAAGATGATAATTTTCTTTGTATCTTTTTATTAACAAGTGTATTTGCCATCTATATTAGTGGATTTCATTCATTTTTTTCTTTTTCATAAAAGAAAAATCATTCATTACCAGTACTAGTATTTAAATCACGGGTTGCAAACTGTTCTATTAGCTCAGCATAAAACTAATAACTGTATCAATTCCCTTGGAAAGTTCACTTAAAAGTTTCTTTCTTGATAGATATTTGTAAACTCACTTTTAACCTACAGAAATCAATTTTTCCCCCAATAGTTACATTGCTATGGCATCTAAATCATGCTTTACACCAACTAAAACTTGTAAAAAGGCTCAGTAAGAATGCAGCTTAGTCAGGAATAAAGCACTCTCACAATGTACTATGACATAATTAATCAACCAAAGTTAAAAAAAAAAAAGTGCCCTTAAAAAAAAAACCAAAAAACACCAAACATCCCATTGTCCTGACAATTCAAGCTGTGGTAGAGTGACATTTTATTACAGAGATATGAAAATCTGGCTTTTTTTCTTTTCCTGTACTCTCAGGAACTAGAAGCCTATTGCCACTGCGAAGCACTCAGCCATGGAGCAAGATAAAACAAACTACTTCTTACTAACCTGATCCAAGCAGTTGTATGGAAAATCACGCCATGAAAAGCCAGTGCCCATAAAGGAGACAGATGAGTCCTGTAACTTTATTCGAAGAAAAGGAGAAAGAGTCCACTGGGGCACACTCCCGTGAAGTTTTCTCTCTCGCAGTTTTGAAGGGGGCAGCCTGCTTTCATCCTAAACTCCTGGCAGGATGTTGCTCTCTTCCTTTCCCCACTGGTTGAGGTACCAGGAAGGTACAGCCTTCCTGAATCGCCTCTGACATATTCTCCCCTTGAACCCCTTTTACCCCAAAGTTCAGAAGTTCAGGCTTGTGCAGACCCACTTGTCTGTTTCAGGAGCCAAGCTGTCTGGGCTCTGCAACAAACCTGCTGCCCAATGCCAGTAGAAACATTAAGACTCATTTCAAAGATGTTAACACCCA
>VZRR01007338.1:624579-709919 GCA_013398015.1 Oreocharis arfaki | reverse complement strand
GAGGGGGGAAGGTGGGGGGTGGTTAGGGGTTGGGTAAAGGGGATGCTCTCCTTCCCACCCCTCAGCCAAACCAAGAGACACTGTGGTCTGTGTCTCTCTGCAGCATCCCATCCCCTTCCCGTGTGCCATTGTGAAATCTCCTTCCACCATGGAGTCTCCAAGCCCATCACCTCCAGGCAATTCAGGATTTTGTGCTGGCCTGCTGTTAAATCTAAAGTGGTGCTAGGGACCTGACAAACACTGTACAAAATGTCCCATACCTAGCAGCCACAAAAATAGGTTTTTATAGCTTACTCATCTTGCAAGACCAGAAATTTGAAGGAGCTGTTACATTTGCTGTGTCTGGATTTAATTTACTACCTCTTTGTATTTTGTGTAATAGGAAGCTGTTGAGCTAGTTATTGGATTTGGAGGTTTTAGCACAAGAAATAGAACTTGCTTTGTCCTTTTGTGCTGTGTACATTCTGGTGATAGCCTTTCACAGATGTGATGGCAGAGCCACAGTGTTTCATACTAAGGTGTCTTTGGTGAGCTCATCATTCCCATAAGGAAGCCTCATGTACTGGTTAAACCTTAATACAAATGCTTTTCTGTCATCACAAGCATGATTTAATAGGATGATCTGACACCTTGTAAACCTTTGACAACCCAACTTCTTTTAGAGAAGAGCTGAGAAGATGCTTCCAGAGGAGGCAGCTGGTTTAAGTGACTGATGTTGTGCACGAGGTAATTAGAAAATGTCTTCTTAATTCACACAACTATAGCTTGCTAGAATATTTTCCATAAATTTAACAATATGATGTAAGTCTGCAGATTGCACCCATTCTCGCTTTGGTCATAGCGCTGCAGCATGGTGTTTGCATGAACATTAATCTGCAACTAAAGTTTAACCCTGGTTCCCTGAAGACGTGCACTTGGTATGGGGAGAGTTGGAGGGGTACACAGAACAGGATGGTATTCTTATTGTTACTACAGAAGATGTAGAGGGGGCAGGTCTTTGCAAGTGGACTTCTTACAACATTATTTTTAAGGCAGATTTCTAAGCCAGATCATACACTTGCCCTAGTTGTGCTTGTAAAGCTGTGAGTACAGCACTTCTCTGCCACAGAGTTCTCTGTTACAGATGTATATAAAGGGTATCATGTGTGTCTCTGCAAAGCAAGCATCTCTGGTGTTGCAAAAGAAATGCCTAGCTCTAATCAGGGAGATAACACATGACTAGCCAAGTGATCCTGCTTGCATTTAAGTGCAGTTCTTGGACATAGGTGAACTGGACTGGCTTCCAATTTTGCCTACAGAAGTTTTAATATGCTTAACGTTATCCAATACCGGCAACTGAGGTAGTCTAAATACCACAGCAGGGACTGATTAGCTTTTTCAGATCACTGCTTTTATTCGCTGTTTGCAAAGAGGCTTAATCCAGTGCTGGGGATCAGGCATCCCACTGTGCTCGTGGGTAGCTTTCTCTCAGTCTTTGTGTTCGCAGTGGCAGAAATTAGTGTGGAGTCTCCTCCTGCCTCCCACTTAAAAGCTCCAAAATTGTGGTGTTAGTAGTTGTTTTTGGGAGTGTTCAATGGACAGTGCAGAGAAACTGTAGTTGGGGTTTGTTTTTGAAGTTTAATATCTGGGCACCTGATAAATGCATCAGTGTAATAGCATGATGGTATGTAATTTCATTTACTATGTTGAATTGCTTTAATATCCACATAAAGCTTGAGAATTTACTCAAAACAGTTCTAACAAACCAATTCTCATTCTTCTGTTAAATCACAGTAGATATTTCCCAGCAGTTTGCCTGTCCTCGCAAGCAGAGGAGGACAGCTGCCTCTGTGGTTCTCATTATTGCTTTTAGTCATGTAATGATGCTGAAGTTCAGCAAATATGCTTTTCTAGAAGTCATTCAGATGAGCATTTGCAAATGCAGAATCCTTTCCTTCTGTCTTCATTGAAGTTATCAGCAGTGGTGAATTCTTATTTGAAAGTCCACAGTATACCACCTTTTTTAATCAAGCACCAAACCTTGCTACAGTTATATTGCTAAATGTCTATGTTGGGCAATGGAAGTGTTGGGCAGTGAGGGGAGATGTGGACTGGGGTTTGTGTTTCTATGTGGATTACTTCAATTGAAAATAAAAACAATAAAGAGTTGGCTATAACCTAGCTCCAGACTTCTGTTCAAATATTCTGTCATTGAGAAGAGATGGAAAGATCTTGGCATCTAGAACAGATCTGTGAAAAAAAAAAAAAAAAAGAGAAGTCTTGTTGCAAACAAATATAAGTGACTCCAGAACGAAAGAGTGGTTCGTAGTTCCTTTCCATCAAGTGCTCTGATGTTCCAACTGCTTAAAAATATCCATTATTCCATATATTAATATTAGGTGGTTTTATTTCACATGTAAATGAATTTCATTCATTAATGTGGTTTTAGTTTAAACAGTTTCACCCCCTCCATTGGAGTACTCTTGGAGTTGCTTGTAAATGCAAGTTTGTTGCAGTTATTGACTAATGTACAAAAGTGTCAGAAAATTCAGAAAGCAGTTTCTGAATACATTTCAGTGTTTAGTGTGGGCTCCTTTCATACCTCCTTGTGCTTTATACCACTATGATTAATTTTGCTAACAAGAAAAGGGGACTACGATAGCTACTGATATATTTATTTCTCTTTAATATTTTTCCTGACAAAGAACTTTTTGTTTCCATAATAGAAGGGGTTATATTCCTTCAGAGTGATATATTTTAATAGAAACTCACGATTTTTACTACTTAAAAAATAATTCTTTTCTTTGTTTCATGAATTAGAAACAATGAGGAGAAGCTGAAGTCTGCCCAAGCCAGGTGTTTCTTGTTGGCAGCCTGCTCCCTAATGACTCTGGCTCTCATACAGCAGCTGCCTGCTAGTCTCTTTTGTATGGCCTATTGTTGCTGCACACCCCTCGTTAATACACATGCTGCCCGGGGCAGACCCTGAGAATGACATCAACTTGCTTATCTTAGAAACCTCCGAACCTGATGCAGGGTGGGGAGGTTGCCTTGCATCTGCCCAGCCAACTAATTGTGAGCTCTGTGGGCCGTGATTGGCTCCGCGGCCGTTCAGTAATAGGTTAAGCAAAGACATCGCGGGTCCATCTGTTCGTCCATTCATTGTTCTGCTTGCTTGCTTGCCTGAAGTCTGCAGCTGAAATCGTGTTAAGGAGTTGCTTCTGGAACAGCTACGAGAAACCAATGTCTGTGTGTTTTCCAGCCAACGTAAGTATAGGGGCTTCTCTCTGCACGAACGGGATGGTTCGCCTTTCTGGTGTTGCAGCGTTATCAGTTTGCATTTGGACAACGAGCTAGCCTGTGTGTCGGCTGAGATTTGCACACTTTGGGTGTCTCTTGGAAAAAGAGGGAAAGAAAAACAGTTATGTGCTAAGATTAGGTATATTAAAGAGCATTGATCTCACACGGTGCATTCTATTAAGGAACTTTTGAAAGCATCAGTAATGGTGCATTTCCCAGAATTTGAAAATGGTAGGCAGTAGCCATCAACAGAATGAATTCTCTCTAGCCCACTGAGGAGAAGGAGAGGTTTCAACTTGTAAGTTACAGGTATTTACCCTTTTTTTGAAAATAAGCTATTATTTAAATTGTGACTAGTAGAAAAAGCTCTTAAGGAAAAACAAAATTAGACACCTTTTCCATTATACCATACAATGGCTGAAATTTCCCATGTTTGTGGAAATAGGAAGAGCTCCATTATGGGCTATCTGAAGATACCCGTAGTGTAAGATTGAGCATTAGGGTGTTCTCAGATAGGAATGTGTTACAGTCAAAGGTTTAGAGCTTTGAAAACCAGTTATCAGTGTGTCAGACCTAGCCCATCTGTTTTTATAAAGTTTCTAATCTGTTTTGTTTTATGTTTTGAGTTCAGATGTTAGGCTGAAGAACAAACACTGTGTACTCCACGAGCCTGTGTTCCAAGGATCCTGTAAAAAAAAAACCAGTCCAAAACAAAGACCTTCATATATCAGTTGAGAGGGAAAGAGAGCATATAAAAGGGTTAAAAAGAGGTTTGCATTTCTACCACATGCCCTATTGTGTGAACATATGCATGAGTCTATTGAAAGTTTTCAGAAGATGGGCAGGCCACCAGTTGCTGGTCTCCTGCAGTTCCAGTAGACATCTGTTGCCCTAGAGCATTAACCAATCTGTTCAATGGGACATCCCTCCTTTGTTGGATAGAATGATGCAGACAACAGCACTCACTGAAATACGATGGTAATTAAATACATAGAAACTACAGCAGTAGGTATTTATTACATATTCATTATTTTATTTGCATTGTTGCAGTATCTTTATCATTTGGATAATGGATAATCTTTTTTTTTTTTTTTGCTTTTCTGATCAACTCTGCACTTGTGTTTGTGACAAGCAGACTGTTTCAAGAAACTGATTTTAATATTTTCCACTTTGTGTTTAAAAGACTCAAAAAAAGTCTACCTGTGCAAAAACATGTTGAACTATTTCCTTGTAGAGTGTATCTTTAGAAACTTGTTGGTGGTCTTTTGAGAATACACACTTTCTGTTGTACTGTGACACATGAAGCTACTTTACTCTGTTATTTTCCTCTGTGAACTAAATTTGCATTGAATTACTTCTTTTATTTTCAACTGTAAGTGGAAAATATTCTAAATACACAGTAAAAGATTAGGTGATCTACTTGCCCACATCCCTTTGAGAAATATTTCTGGTTTGTGTGGAAGGGAATGGATGGGCTGATTGTTGTTGACGGTTAGTGTGAAATAATGGCAACTTCTGAAAAATGGGAAAAGATTATACTTTTGCAATGAAGTGCTCACCTGGATTATTACATTTATACTTGATAAGTGTACATACAGTATTTTAAGCCTTTAACAGTGAACACTGTGAGATACTGTAGTTTCAAAAAGGCTACAGTTTAAAACTTATGCTATCATAGGTATGTCTAAGTTGGGAGTTACCCATTTTAGTAACTTTTTCATAAATACAAATTCTTTTACTGAGCTGTGGTGAGCATAACCGAAAGGTGAAGACTTTGTTGACTGGAATTTTTTGGATGATTTTTATTTATCTCTCATTTGAGTCAGAATTCATAGTAGATGCTTTTCTTAGCTTTATTGCATTGTGTCAGTCAGCATACTTTAAAACCCATATGTGTAATAAAAGCTCCTTGTAAATAAAGGAGTTCTTAGCTGATGTTACTCCTTAAGATAAATGTGACCTTTTCTGGTTTTCATGAACTACATTGTCCTGTATATAGGTGCACTAGTGGTTTTTTGGAATACAGATTCACTCAAATTGACTGCCTGGCATGTTGTTCTTCACTAATCAAACCAAGACAAAATAATCAGCAGCATTCAGCAGTGACATCTGATTTTCATGGTTCTAGTCAATGAATCTCATAAAGGACATCATGATGGGAGCTCCAAAGTGTAATGTTTCTAAGACATGGTACTGACCACAATATGATATACAAAGTTCCCAGGCACTGTAAAAATTTGTCAGAAAATAAATACAGTTTGCATGCAGGGTTTCGGCCAAATGCCAGGAATAGTGTACTGCTTATGCAAAACTATTTCAGAAATATTTAGCTTTGGATTTACAGTACAAATACAAGTTTTCCTACCCTTTTAAAGCAGTAGTATAATGACTGTATATTATCTGTAGGAGATGTTAAAGCTGCTGCTTTTATTATTCTGTTCTTTAAATAGTTTCTGAAAAACAGCAGAGTTCTTTGCAAAACAAGCAATTATATATTGGAGCATGATGGAGATTGACAGGAGAGTTAAAGCAGATAGATGTGAGGCTGATTATGTATATATTTCCTAACAATGGACCAAGCTCAGGCTATGGTCGTTTTTCATACGCAGTTGATGTGCAAATCATCCAAAGTATGTTTCATATAATGCCTGATCTTCAGTGACTTCTTTACTAGACTTCTCTGCTGGTGACTTCTTTGAATCCCATTGGAGGGTGCTATGATTCTAGTTGCTGTAAAGCACTTAAACTTCAAGAAAGAAGTGATTGGAGAGTGACTTAAGTATTTTTTTAACTAACACTAAAAAAAAAAAATCCTCTTTCTAATCTATGCACTTCAGGCTTTTGGTATTTGATGCCGTTAATATGCAACCTCTCCTTCCCCCACTTCCAAGAAAAAAACCTCCCTTCACTTTTAGTTCAATGCTAAAATGACATTTCACAGTACACGGATTTAGGCAGTGACCCATTATCTCCCTGTATTCTGCAGCAGCGGTACATGAGCCAGCTCAACTTTTCAGTTCAGCTTAAAAGTGTTGCCCATTAACTAGACTTCCTCGAGTCAGAGCAGATTGTGGGGTTGGTGGAACAATGATGTCGGGGCTTCCAGATTGGTTTGGCAGCTGCATTGTTCTCCGAGGGGAAACCAGACGCACTTAAGTCCCGCTCTCTTTCATGGGCTTTTGTTCATACCAAATTATTCTTTGGCTGTGCTAGTATTCATGATGGTATGTTAAAGGAGCGCATCCTAGCAACTAGAGGCCGGTTGCTAAGCAGCCTGTCTTCCAATAGGGACTGCTTGTTTGTGATTTGTTTTAATTTTTGTGTGTGTGTGTGTGTGTCAGTTCTGTGAAGGCCACAGTGTTGGTTTTCTAACTGTATCCTTTTATTGGAATATTGTGATTTGTTACTAGCTCTGTGCTATTGAGTGTATTATCTTAGTTAATAAATCACTGTGTGAAAAGGTCCATTTCCTGAATTCTTATTGTGTTTAATCTGTGGGTTGCTTGAAATCCTAAAGCTTTGAGTTAAGAGAACGCAATATTCGTTAATACACTGCCTGAGAATTACAGCCCTACTGCCTTCTAACAAGATATAAATAAAACTTTGTTTTCTTTCCTGTCAGTATTGACTGGATTAAGGTGTTGGAGATGAAAGCACTAATGATAGATAAGATTTTTTTATTTTAACTAGAAATGTTTAGGTAAAGTAAGTTTTTGTGCCTGACAACCAGAATGCTCTACTGTTGTAAATGTTTTACCGCAGTGGTGATGTCTTGGCGCTCCCTGCCTACAGAATCTGCTTTTACTGAACCATGGATTGGATTGTTCGTTTGATTCTCTGTAATCTTAAGCCTGGATGAATTTCTCTGGTGCACACTCTCAAATCTTTATCCCAAGAAGAGGAAAGTACACTGTATTTTAAAGATACTGGGCCAATCTTAAATGCTCACCTGTAAGGGGATGGGAGAGTTAATGTATTTGCTGACAGAAATCTTAACTGTTCATGAGACATACCTGTAATTTCTATTAGTATAGATCAAGAGATTGTTTGACATAATGGTTTTTTTCTCAGTATATCCTCCTTGATGAAATTTTTGTCTCTAATGTATCTGTCAAGTTCAAGTGAAGCCCTTTGTCTCTATATCTTGCTTTATATTCTGCCTTAGAAGATGGAAGTGTGAAAGAACTCTTTGTTTCAGTCTTTCCTTAATTTAAATTCTTGTTTTTCATGGTAACCTTGCAGTACAATTGGTCCATATGGTCCATTTTTATTTATGAGAAATAATTTATGTTTTATTTTCATTATTGAATCAGCTACCAAAGGTTCATGTTGAAAAGAACAAAGTAAGGGAAAGAGGTTGCAATCTGCCTATAAATGTGGGTTGTTGAAGTAATGTTTGTGATGAAATGGGTTACTAACTTTTGTGTAACTACTGTTATGCAAAATTCCTCCCGGAAGTCCAATATGACGAGTGTATGAAGTCCAGAAAACTGCAACTTTTTTTCTTCCATTCTTCCTAAGTGACTCCTATCTATACTTGTATATTTCTGATTTATCAAAAGGCTTGCACAAGTCTAGTCCAGGAGCTGAAATCAGCTTTTAATTTTGTTGCTTTGTTGGCTTGATGAATGGTCTGTTGGAATTAGTGCAAAGACTTCCATTGACTTTATTGGCCATTAGATCAATCCATGTCCCTAAATGCTGTATGTGTTAGTAATACAACACTCTGTTGAGAGCAATTAGTCTTTCTTGACTTAATTATCACTTTATAAGGGAATTCAGAAATAGTTTGAGTGTATTCAATTGAACTGCTAGTGTCTTTCAGGGCCAATAAGTTTTTATTTAATCATGTTTTCTGTTAGTAATAAGCCAGAGAATCTAGCACTACTCTAATTTCTTTCTGTTCAGCATAGTCTAAGGTATTTAGTTTGAAAAGCTTTTCTAGTGTTTGTATTTTGTAGTCACCTTTTTTTTTTCATCGTTACAACACAGTCTTATGCTAGAAGAAATGTCTCATTTTTAAATAATGACTGTACACCTGTCTCTGCATTACAGTGGGTAAACTTGGAGTCTTTGGTTTCATATTCTTTCATAAATCGATTTCTAGAAATGTGTAAGTAAAAACATTTGATACATTCAAAAGACAGGTGGTTATTTATCCACTTAGCTATAAGATATTCCTTAGGAAGAGTTTTTCCCAGAGAAAGCCTTTCATGTTTAAAAAAAGAAAAAAGTCCTATTTCTCTGCTGCAAGAGAATAAATGCAGTTCTGAGGAAGCAGCAAGAAAACAGAAAACAAGTAATGCATGTAACCAGTTGCAACGTTTTTGTTTTCTCTTTAGGAATACGGAACACTTTATATTCAGGAATACAAGAAAAACAGCAAAGTGGAGTCAAGTACATGCAGCAGCTTCATGGGCTTGAAGGATCATCTGGGGCATGACTTAGGCCACCTTTATGTGGGGAGCACTGGCACACAAATAAATGCAATTGTACCTTGGTCAATGGCGGAGAAGCCAACGATGGATAAGGTTAATTCTAGGAAAGAAGACGTAGAAAAGGAGGCATCTGAAGAGACTTCTGGAAGCTCCAGCTGTGACTCTGAAGAAGGCACAAATTCTGATAATGATTCAGAGAGACTGAATAATTCTGCATCGGAGTCACATTTATTGCCTAAGACTCACCGACAGCTGTGCCGATCTCCTTGCTTAGAGCCTCATATACTAAAAAGAAATGAAATCTTGCAAGACTTTAGGATAGAAGAGGCTCAGATAGTACCTAAGGAAGTCAAAAAGCCTCCTGATGTGGTGAAAGAATATCAAACCAAACTGGAGTTTGCACTTAAGTTGGGTTACTCTGAAGAGCAGGTTCAACTTGTACTAAATAAACTTGGTACTGATGCTTTAATAAACGATATTTTGGGAGAACTTGTCAAACTTGGGAATAAAACTGAGACTGATCAGACTGTAGCTAATGCTAACACTAGTGTAATGCGTGAAGCGTCTTCCATAGAGTCTCAGAGGTCAGAGTCTCCACTGCAGGAGGATGTGACAGAGGATGGAGACAACCTGAGGCCAATAGTTATTGATGGCAGCAATGTTGCAATGAGGTATGTGACCATGAAGGTTTTGCTTTTCTATTTAAATGGAAACAGAAGGGTCTTGCTGCTTTCAAGCGCTGATGTTTGGTGTGACTGCCTAAAACTGTGTGCAGGGTCTCTTGTAAGCGTCCTTGTCATCCATACAGCGTGCCAATCTTGTAACCAGGCTAGAGGTCTGAAAGACTTCGGTAGTGTATTACTCACTGATAGAACAACCAGAGGTTAATGCCAGTCTCTCTCTGTAGGCAGATATCAAATCCCTCCTTCCCCCTACCAGTCTAGTCCTTAATTTTTTGGTAGTCACCATTGCTACAGGCAATTGCTGTATAGAGTTATATACAGAAAGTTACAGCAAATGTAAGTTTCCTTAAAATTATAAAATAGTGATGTAGAATTAAGCAGCTTAAGGTATACTTCTTGGTCGGCTAATCTGTGAGAGCTGATCTACCTATAACATCGGTCTTGGTTATCAGTTTTGGAGTTAGGTTTTATTGCCATTAATTGTTGAGATTAGTGTGTGAAAGATGACTTTCACTTACATGCCCACAGATAGAACACTTACCTTCAGCATTCACTGATCCTGACCCGGTCATCTGGGTATGTAACAGCAGACTTGCCTGCGAAGGCAAGAGGTTCATGCTTCATCAGTGATTAAAGAGAGAAGGAAGTGACAGAGAGACATGCTGAGAGATTAGGGGTTTATGGCAATATAAATGAGTAAATGATAAATTGGTTAGTAACTGTTTCAGTAAATCATAAGGATTATCTGATTACTAACAGCAAGGTTTAGGAGGTCAGTTTGAGTTTTCTGACAACTTGATGTGGTTTTCATTAGCTTAGGAATAAAAGTTAATGCAAGACTTTCTTGGCCTAAAAAAACCCCCTGGCATTTCCAGGGGATTTTTTTTTTAGCTTGGAATCAGGTCAATTCTCTTTAAATGAAGCTTTTTAAAATGAAATTTAAATATACCACTTATTTATGCCAGTATGATGGGTTTTGTTTTTTTAAGTAGAGGAGTTAGCCCATAAGACAAGGACATTACTTTTTTAATGTGGTATATTCCTGTGAGTTCTTTCTGCTGGATGTGTCATTCCTTATCTCTTAGGTCAACTTGAGCTATAGAGGAGGTATGTCCAGTTGAACAAAAATAATTGTGGCACTCAACCAAGAAGTTATCCAGAGACTTCTAAAATGGGTTTTTATTGTACTTCACATAAAGCTGAAACAGTTGTGTGCTAGCTAGTTAGCACGGCTCAGACTTGGTGGGTGGACTTAGGTTCAACTTCTCCTACAAACTGTACTGAACACATTGCAGAATTAGCTCGAGGTCTCTCAGTTTTCCTTAATGTTTATTCAGCTTTTAGCATAAATATTTAGGATCTGCCTTCCTATGTTCAGTTTACCTTCTTGACCACCTGCATCAAATGAACCAAATATGAATTTATGTGATGCACGCTGCAGGGCCTTAGAACAGAATAAATCTTTTCATAGAACGGTTGTTCTGTATCCAAGAATCAGATTAACAGGTCTTTACTTGTTTCCTACCAAATCTAATCAAAGAATCATTCCATTTGGAAGGGGCCTTTGGAGATCTCTACACAGAGCTGTGTCAGTTGAAGGGCGTGTCAGGTTGGATTTTAAATGTCTCTAAGGAGACGGAGACTGAACATATTCCCTGGGCCAGTGTTTGAATGCCCTCACTGTAAGAAAGTTTCCTTATTTTATGTTTAAGCAACATTTCTTGCATTCTATTTTGTGCCCATTGCCTCTTGTTCTGTTAGTGGACACCAGTGAGAAGTCCGCTTCTGTTGCCTTTATTTCTTCCCACTGGGTGTTTAGCCACATGGATAAGATCTTCCCAAGCCTTCTCTTCTCTAGGCTACACAGTCCTAGATCTCTCAGCCTCTCCTCCTTGTATGAAAGGGGCTCCAGTCCCTTGAATAATTTTGTTGCTCTTCACTGGCCTTTCTCCAGTATTGTCTATGTCTGTGTTATATGAGGGAGCCCAGAACTGAACCCAGCACTCCAAATGTGTTAGTAGAGAAGGGTCTCCTCCCTCAACCTGCTGGCAGCGCTTTTCCTAATGCAGTTCAGGAGGCTGTTGGCCTTCTCTGCTGCAAATACATATTGGTGCCTCATGATCAGCTTGGTGTTCCCCAGAACCTCAATGTCCTTCACTTCAGAGTTGCTTTCCAGTTGGCCAGCCCCCAGCCTGTACTGATGATTACCAGGAGTCCTCCCCAGCTGCAGGACTGGCATTTCCCTGTGGTGAGCTTGCTGAGGTATCTGTTAGCCTGTTGCTCTACCCTGACCAGGGTCCCTCTGAATGAGAGTACACCCACATCTGGTGTTCTCCTGCCAGTTGAGCATCCTCTGTAAACTTGCTGAGGGTGGACTCTGTTCTGTTATCTAGGTCATTATGAAGATGTTAAGCAATGCACTGCCCCATGTCAGTCCCTGGAGTACACAGATACTTCTGTGACTGACCTTCAAATGGACTTTATGCCACTAATCATAACCCTTGAGTGCAGAAGTTCAGTCAAATTTCAGTCTGTCTATCCTCTTACCTTGCCCAACTTCCCTAGTTTGTCAGTGAGGTTATGGTAAGAGAAGGCTGTTACAAGACCAAAGCTGTCAGAAGCTTTGTTAAAGCCACAGTAAACTGTGTCCACTGCTCTCCTCATCCACTGAACAAGTCATCTCACCATGAAAGACTATGAGTCGGGTCAAGCGTATTTCTCCTTCGTAAATCCATGCTGCCTGTTCCCAGTCACCTTCATCCAATCTACATACTGAAAGGGTTTGCAGGAAGATTTGCTCCATCACCTTTGTCGGGATCAAGATGAGGCTGACCAGCTTTGTAGGTCCCTGAATTATCTTTCTTGCTCCTCTTTAAAATGGAAGGGATATCTGCTCTTTTCTAGACCTTAGGAATATCCCCAATCACCACAACCTTTCAAAAATTGCCAAGAGAGGCCTTACAATGTCACTAGCCAGCTCCCTCAATGCCCATCAGGGCCCAGCAGCCTAGCAATATCTCATTTCAGTGTTCCCAAAAGTCAGCTGAGGGAAAGTCTTGTCCTGTTACCTTTGCCCAACTTCCCGCACATTGCTGTGAGCCAGTCTTGAGCTTGGCACGGGTGATCCTTTAAAAATCTGCCATCTCTCCTGTGCACTCTCTCTGCATGGGATTCTCCTGAGTAGGCTCAGGAAAATCTGCTCTCCTGAATTCTGGTCTTGTAATCATGCTTTTTGCCTTGCTCTTTCTTCACAGGATATGCCCCTCATGGTCACTGCAGCAAAGGCTGCCCGTGACCTTCCCATCTCAGTCTCGTTCTCCCTTGTTTCCAAGTATGAGGCCCAGGTGGTTCACTTGTTAGGTCCTCAGTCACCCCTGTTAAGAAGTTACTGCAAAAGCACTCCAGAAACTTCCTGAATTGCTGATGCCTTGCTGTGTAGGTCAGAACAAAAGCATCTTTGCCAGCTGGCTGGTTGGTCCAGAGCATTCCACCTTTCTCCAGTCCTTGATTAGGAAAGCCAGTCCCATGTATGTAAAAGATGAGTCTCAGCTGCTGATACCAGCTGTGCAACCAGTTGTTTGCCCACAGGATCTGTCCTTTCCCCTTCAAGAAAATAGGTACTAATAACTAAGCACTTCAAATACTGGAAAGATTTCAGCTTTTGCATGCAGGAGAGACAGGAGTTCACTTGCAGTTCAATCTTCTTCGGATTTCTGTATCTAAATGTCCAGGATTCTCGTACGGGTGAGTATAAATTGTCACAGTTGTGTCTTTCCTCTTTGCTCTTCCAAGCTGTGGCCAATGAGTTCACTCTGGAATTGCTAAAGAGAAATGGGCCTGTGCCCTAAGCAGGACTGTATGTAGTCTTTTAAGAGGTGTTCTTGGAAGCTTTCTCATATGCTATCACAGGAGTGGTTAGATTGTGATTTATATTCTTACTCCCATGTTGTTGTAATGAACATACTTGATGATACCATTTACTATAAGAATTATTCTAGATAAGAGCTACTAATTTTCCTTTAAAGGACGTATTTGATGGGGAGGGAAACACTTGTGGAGAAGGTTGAGGTGACTGGTGTCTAATAATACAAGTAGGATGAGACAGCTGTCCTGGAAAGATGAAACACTGTTCTGCCCTATGTCTCCATTCCATGACTATTTAAGGATGTAGTTTCACAAAACATCCAGTGAGTGACACACAGTGATTTGCTTTTAGGCTTACCTCTATCCCACTGCCAGGGATGCTTTCCTATCTGCATTTCATCTGGTGACTGGGTGGCTGCAAAATGAGTTGATTCAGCTTCCTAATTCAGAGTGGAGAGAATCAGAAAGGATTACTTTTCCATTAGGCATGTAAACATAACCTGATGTTTTTGTCATTGGGAGAACAACTTGGTCTGGCACGAAGGAGGAAGGATATGTCTGATTATGTGACTGGATGTTCATATTGTGGGACTGCTTGCATCTAATGAACTGATGGATTCATTAATTCCTTAAGAGCAGTGCAGAAAAAGGCTTGGGTCAGAACAACTTGCTCTGGCAAGCCAGAGCCAGCATGTATGCCAGTCTAGTCTGGTGACTACTCCTGTTACAGACAAGCTGCTTTAGCAAACTGTAGATTAAGAAAAACCCAACACTCAATTTTTCTGCCTTTTGGTAACACTTGGAAAGCTTTCCTTAAACTTTCATATGGCATTGCTTGTCATTTTTACCTTAAACTGAAAATGAGTGATCAAATGCATCTTGTATATATCAAGTATAAAAATCCAATACGGTGTAAAGAATATGAATTGGTCAAAGTTTTAAAAACAAAGAAAACACCCTCTTTAAACTGAATAGCAGAAAGGAGGCTTTTGCAGGCTATGACTTGAAGAATTGCTGTTTAGCTTCTGTAGGATACATCAAATCTGGTCTTGTTTTGTTTTTCTACCTTTCTTGGTGTTGACTTAATCCTTTTCCAGAAGAGGAAAGATGCCCACAGTTTAGGCCTTAAACAGACCATGTTTTTTGTAAGAATGCTCTTAGCGATGAGAATGGTTTTTCTGTGTGGACAAATTGAAAATCAGAGCTAAACAGCAAATTAGATGATCCCCTGGAGCTATTGAGGACCTTCTGATAGACCCTTCCCACAACAGGCAGTGAGGCTGAACTAAGGGATAGGACCCAGAATTCAGTCGTGCCATACCTGAGCAGTGACCTATGTCAGTTTTCCAGAGAACTAAGTAGTTCTAACCCTGCTTCATAAGGTGAGTTGGGTGTTCTGCATGTAAATGATAATATTGTGATGCAAAATACTAATTTAGAACTTTGGTCCATGCGAGTGAGAGAGGCATTTTTCCTCCATGAAAATGCACTCAGGACCTTATTTAATATAAGGTGCACAGCGTTGATACTAGCCAGGTAACACATTTCAGTCACTAGTATTTCGGTATCCCTCCCTGTGTGGTAAGATTGTAGCTACTCTAAATTTTCCTTTTATGTAACTGAGGTAAGCAAAAGAAGATGATCTCCATCCATCTAACAGTAGACTATTTTCAGCTCTGTCATCACTGTCACCCCTACATCTGTCTCTTCTCCAGTGAGTTCTTGGACCTGCTCTTCATGCATCCTCAGCTGAGCCTCCCTAGTTTGGGATCAAGGGGGGAAGGTTGTGTTTCTCTGTGAGGCAACAGAGACAAGGTTTTAAGGTTCTCTTTTGACCCTTTAAGACTTCCCTTTACTGCTAAGTTTGAGAACAAAGGAGTTCCTTTTGAAGAGAGACATACATATATGGCAGCAAATTTGCACAGTCCTTTGCCGTCACTTGTAATTTCAAGGATAAGGTTGGGATCTTGAAAATGTACTAAAATTGGTTATTGCTGTGATACTTTTCTTTGCTGGAATCAAAGTAAGGATTTTGCTACCAAGAAGTAAGGAGTAAAGAACAAAGTTGTTAGTTACAAAGACAGTGAGAAAATTATTACCATTTTATTCATTTGTTTCTGTTCCATATTGGTTTTCCCTGGGTACCCTGGGTGCCTTCAGACTTTCTTTGCTGACTGTGAAAAGAATGTTTCAAATATATATAAAGCTTTATGCTGAAAACATACTGGCAGGAAAGAAGTCTGCTATGTCTACAGAGAGTGCAACATGAAGATAACACTGATGTAAAATTATTTGATTATTTTACTTGCTTTATTATTATTTTTAGACAACGTGTTTCAGAGGTTTATGGGCAAAGGAATTGAAGTATTTTGATCATGTGCCATCTTGACTTGCAGATTAAAATCAATTGATCTTGTTTTGGGCAATTAGATTCCTCTGAAAACATCACCCTTGGGATTCCCAGGCCATGGAGGTGATGCATTTCAGCTTCCCTTTCCGGAAAACCTTGGCCTGTGTATTTAAATGGTCCTTGATTGTACATCATTGCACAAGGGAAAACACACCATGAGATAAATAGTGTCCTTAATTTTTGTTTGGGAAGAGGAAGATGCTGATTTGAGGAGTTAGTTTTTATTTAAATGCATTCCCACTTCAAGACAGGTATTTCACCATTTTCTTCCCGCTTTCATGCCCAGCCATCCCACCAGCTGTGGATGTTGTAGCTGCCTGGTGGCACCAGAAACATGCACCCAGGCCTGACAAGTCATGGGTGGAGCCCCCAGTGCCATTTAGGAGTGACATTCAGCTGGAGGAAGTGTCACTGAGGTGCCTAACCAGAGTTAAGACATCTCTGTTCAGGCAACTGAGCCTCGGTCCCATGTGTTAACCCTAAGGCAGGTCATTTGGCTGTAGTAGAAGGTTCACTGATACTCTGCCTACACAGAAGTTTCTCCACAACTGCAAATTGTGTCAAAGGATGGCTCAGTTGTCTTATCTATGCCATTTGAAGTTTTTGTGTGGCAGTTTATTTTAACAAACTAACAGTTTAGCTGCATTAGCTTTTCCTCAGATTGTGAGGCTGAGTTTAGTAGACGTGGTTGTATCTTGGTACCTTGATTCAGACATTCATGTTTCAGTAGCACTGTCTGTCTATTTTTTTAGGTTATTTTGAGAAGCCGCCTTAAGGAATAGATAAAAATATTTTTCCAGCAAGTAACAATCACATGGATAGGAGCTTGTCGCTGGCAGCTTCGAGTGTAGCTTCTTTTTGCCTGTTTTGACCTCTGAGTGGTGAGTGTGTGGCTCTTGCTCATTCAGAGACCCACGTGCAGTTCTGGCTGGAGACTGCACCTGCTGTGCTTGCAGAATGCTCCAGCGTTGGAAGCCCTCCAGGTAGAAGGTATTTTGAAATATGTAACAGCTTCCAAGGCTTTTTTTCCTTAAAACACCTCAAAGCATTGACGTAATTTTGGCTAATGAAAAAAGAAAAACATTTGGCAACTGTTCTGTCTGCTTCGTGTTGGCACCAAAATATACATATAGAGAGAGAGCAAATGCAGGGCTGATAGAAGGCTTAGGTTCCTGAGAAATGCTTTGGGACGAATGATTTCTGTGATTAGGGAATTAGTAGAGCTTTAAAAAAGTTATTAAAAAGGGATGAGGCTAGTTACAAAACAAGGCTGCCAGGGTTATGAGTCACTGATAAGATATAGGGTGGAAATTCCTCTCTCTCTGTGCTGTGGACTGAACACCCTTCTCCTCCCATGATATGATAGAAGAAAATAGTTTGGTAACTTTGTAATAACTCGTACTGGGCAGGTATGTGTTTTAGTTTTGTTCTTGCTTTTAGTCAATATGCTTTTACGTGGTGTGTGGATGTGTCCAGATTTAAGTTGTATAAAAACCTGTATGCAACAGACATTGTAGACCCCACCTCTTGTCATCAGTGTTTGTTTTCTGTAGCTTTCAGAATATGAGTGTCGGTTTGAATATTGTATTAGAGCACACTAGAAGTCTTGCAGGTATTCTAAGTAGTCAGTCTTTTAAGAGTGTGTACCACAAGTCTTTCCTAGACAGTCACTAGAAAATCTAATTTGGGGTCTAGGAAGGTAACAGAGAAAATGAAAAGTGTTCTCATCAGAAGTTTTACACTTTCTACTAATTCTCCTAGCCTAGAAAATTCTTGATTGATTTTTTTGCTTAGGAAGCATTATGCTACTTAATTTTCTTTCATTTAAAAATAAAGCTACAACTATCAACAGACCAAATATAAAAGTGGTTGTAAAAAGAACCATTCACACATGATACAAAAAAGAAATAGGTACTTCTAAAGGAATATACTTTATCTTGCTACTGAGAGTGGTAGATGAAACATAGTCAGCAAGCAGAACCAAAGTACTATACACCAGTATCTCACCCAGGGCTGCAGCTGTCAACCTGACTGGTCTGAGCTTTCTCATATTCCTAATAATTGGAAAGAGATTTTTAAAGAAGGTTTCTTGACAAAGAAGTACAAACATTTCTCATATTTTTTACAACTAAGAGGAAGGAAAAGAAGTCAGAAGCAGTAGCACAATTTCAGTCTTTTCACCATATGACGTATCATAAAGCTGATGAAGCACAAAGATCACAAAATGAAGAGCATCAAATCTGCATAAAAACAAAACAAAAGAACAAATTTTAGTTGCACATCTCTTTTGCAGACTTTCTCTCTAATGATTTAAATTCTTTGGAATTTGTATCCGCTCAGATCCCAGCTTAGGCATGTGTCTGAAAAGGAGCGGAAAAAGGAGTGAAGATTTATACAAGTTATAATTCACTTGCTCAGCAGTGCCGGGTAGCTGGTGTGCGTTGTAATGCGTTCCCCACTTCTGTTTCATACAGTTTAAGTATATTTAAAATTTTTGTTCTGGATGAAAGAATTTTAGCAGTCTGTATTAGGCAAGAGAAAACTAAGGATCTGAACTGCGTAGTCCTCCCTCTGCCTCTAAAAGCGTGGCCTGAACTACAACCTGATGGAAAGCAATCGGCAAGAACATCCATTTTTTTCCAAGAGTCTTGGAATATTTTTTCTGAAATTATATCTCAGACTTGCAGAAGGAAACATAGTGTTGCTGAAATGTAGTCTAACACACCACTTACTCACTGTAAGGAGTGAAAAGTGGGTTTATCCACTTGAAACCATGGAGATTGTGTAGAGCAATCACAGTACAATGATTCCACTGGAATTTAGTAGCTGGAGCAAGCCCTTCCTGACTGTTTTAAAATGGATTACAATATGTTTATGGTTGCACACAGCCTGCTGATAGCACGAGCAGTAACCTCTTGTCTCAGGCTTTGCAAAGGAGGCCTTATGGCCGCTCTCTGGGCACTGAATGTGCACTGAACGTCCCGATCTTGTGTTGTCAAGGGAATATGGAATTAGGCCATGGATGAAATACCGTTGGCCATTTTTGCTATGCATTGTGTGCATGTGCACTTTAGGTGTGTCACATTTGTGGTTTGGTTTCCCGTTCCTGGTAAGTTTTGAAATACACAAAGATACTACTCTTTCAGCCAAACAAGCACAAGAGTAGTTGTATAGTGTAAAACAATGCCTAGAAAAAGTACTGGTCTGTGTTTTATTATTGCAATGTTATTATGATGTAACACATCATGTTACACATACATCCTGTGGTACGATCATGGAAAACAGGGAATGCGTTACTGCAGAGGCCTATAACCATAGCTAAACAGGATATTGAGGTACACAGATACATTGTTCCTGACAGCGTTCCTAGTGTAGCCCTCTAGGCACAGAAGATGGGCTTAAACAATCCTTAAGGTACCCCATGCCAGCTAAAATCTACAAACTTTGATTGTTATGGCTGGCAACAATTGCAATATCGGAGTATATGCTTATGTTTGCAGGTATTGTCTCCAGTATCATTAGAAGAGGAAGCAGGACACTTCCTCACTTAAATTTGGTTCATGGTAGTGGGCTCTTCTTTGCCTTTTTCCTTTTCTTTATTTTTTTTTCCCCTTTTGTTTGGGATGTTTGACGTTCAACACAGCCTCTGCTGAGAATGCTTTGTAAGAGGTGTTAGCCATGACTCATTCTCTCTTGACACAGGTGCAAGTGTTCGCCACCTCCTTCACAGGCTTCTGAAATCGGAACATTTTTGCAAAATTTTTCTCACTTTTACTTTGGCACTTGGTCCATTGCACAATTACTCAAGCTCCCTCAGTGTCAAGAAACGAGCAGCAGTGCTATGTTTTAGAAAGATGGAAATAGTAGGAACTTAAAATTTCCCTACTGAGGGGGAAAAAAGGTTTTAAATAACTTTCTGGTGTTTCCTTTACCTCAAAACATGCAAGGAGAAGGAACTTTTAAAATTCCTGTGGCTATCTATCATGCTATTGTCCTCTTCATAAATCACAGACAAAGAATTGTCTTTTACCCTTCTGGAAAACGGATTGTGGCGTACCTGCTGTGACAAGCCAAGTGAAAGGTGATGGCTTGTTTCCATGCCCCTGAGTTTCTTCTGCTACACAGACCTGCAGGGTTGGGACAGACCTCACGACATTTGCTTGTCTCCTCTTGTGCGTGGAGAGCCCAAACTGGCCTCAGAGGAGCAGTCTAACTTGTTCTGCAAAGTGTCCAATGAGGAGATCCCAAAATCCACGGCCAGACTGTCCCACGGACTAGGGAGAAAGCTTTTACTAACATGGTGCTTAACTGTTCCTTATGCTAGTTAAGGTCTTTTCTGTCCTTACCCAGTGGGACTATAGTGGGTGGGCTGGGGCTTGCCTCCTCCCAGCAGAATGGGGAGAAAACAGGAGGAACAGAAGCGAGAAAACCCGTGCCTCAAAACAATGACAGGGAGATCACTCATCAAGTAATTTTTTATGTCAGGCAGACTCAGCTTGGGGAATTCAATTGAATTTATAGCCAGTTAATAAAAATATTTAATTCCAAATCAGGTGTTGGGAAACAAAAAATACAAATATTGAAATATTTAGGGGGAAGACTGTCTCTCCTTTTCCAGGTTTGCTTCATTCCAAACATGTGTCCTCCCCGCTAACCCTCACCACAGCCTCACTCTTAGACCTTGTCACAGCTGCAGGTGCCGGTCAGTCCTCTCAGAGCAGCTGTGGGCAGTGCAGGGGGCTGAGGTCAGAATGTCACAGTTTTTCTCTGCTGCTCCTTCCTTCTTGCGCTTTTCCTGTTCTCCGGTCTGCAGGTCCCTCTGGGGGTGCACCTGCTTCTCATGAAGCACCTCCTTCTCCTCAAGCCTTGGTGTTCCCTCATTCCCTTCTCCTCTGCTGTGGAGCTGACTAGAGCTGGGTGTGCCCATCATGGAGCAATCCCAAACTCTTCTCACAGCAGCTCCGTGCTCCCAGAACCTTTCTATGGACACCCATTGGTTGATTGCTGTCCTCCGTTTCAGTTACTTCCTATACATGGAAGATTGGTTTCTTCTTCCACAAGCTGCTTTTTTTCCAGGTTAGCTAAATGTGCTTCCTTCAGCCTTTCCCCCTAGGTCTCCTTTCACTTTCTTTTGGATTCGGTACATTTCATCTATGTCTTATATAATGTCATGCCTGAAACTGGATGTAGAAGTTGGGCAAGGACTTGTCTGCCTTTAGAAAATGACATAATTGTGTCTCTTGCCTTACCCCAGACAGTGATTGCACAACAGACACTCGTTGTTTTGCTTGTGTCTGATCAGTTTCTGCTTAATTGTCTCTTCGAAGCTTTTTAAATACATGTTAATTTCTCCTTCTGAAGTATGTACTAAGCACATTCTTAATTTTGCCGTGTTGATTTTGGACAGTCTCTCCAGTTTGCCTAATTTGTCCTGCTGAGTGCCTGCCAGCCCCTTGGGCTTGGAGGCCTTCTCCTCTCTCTTTCCCTGTTCACACGGGACCTCACTGAGCTCCTGCAGCAGGCTCCGCTGTCCCTTCCCCTGCTGCCATGCACACCTGTGCTCATCTGCTGACATTTCCTAAATACAGTGCACTCTCATGTTGGTGTTTTGGGCCTCCTGCTTTCCCTCATCAAGTCTTTGAGCTGACTGTTATACCCCACACTTTTGGTTGGGCTGTGAGGATTTTTTAAATCCCCTACTTATATTTTTCTTTGCTTGTCAAATCTGTGTACAGGTGATAAATATATTTGGCAGATTTAGTAGCTCGCTCCCATGCCATTTTGGAAATGATGGCTGCATTTGGGCAAGGCTCAGACAGACTCCCAGCTGCCTTTAGAAACCACAGAGCAAATGAAGAGCATGGCTTTGACATCTGCATTTTACTGAGCTCTGTTTATGGTCATAGAAAAACGAAGTCATCTAATAAAGAATTTTAATGTGTGTTTCAGCCATGGGAACAAAGAAGTATTTTCTTGTCGAGGAATCAAATTGGCAGTAGACTGGTTTTTGGAAAGAGGCCACAAGGATGTTACTGTGTTTGTGCCAGCATGGAGGAAAGAACAGTCAAGACCAGATGCTCTTATAACAGGTAAGCTCCATCTTTGCTTGTTTGCTCAGTGCTTTGCACAGCACGAGTGCTGCTGCTCAAGTGAACAAACCTTTAGAAATGAAAGGCTGTAACTTCATTGCAATCTACAGGAAGGAAAAAGACAAAGCAATGCCCTCTCCAAGTCCTCCTGTTCTGTTCTGCTCGTGTGCTCAAGTTTGCATTAACGTAGCTACTTACTTCTTGAAGAATGTACCTGCCTTTTTTAAAATACGCTGTGCCTGTGCAGCATTAGTAGCAAAGAGGTTTGAAATTAGTCATTTGCTGGGTATTATTTCTTCTGGTGAGCAAATTCTGCCAGGCTGGCCTGTCACTGCCCATGCTTTGGCTTATGGGAATTATCCAAACAGGAAGGGAATGGTTCCCCTCTTTGTCATTACTATTAGCAAATAGACAACTTTTGAAAATTTTAATTTTGAATGTGTTTTTCTAGAAAAAAAATTTGGTGTAGCAGTATTTATTCCTTCATCAAACTAACAGATTCTGTGTGAAGGCTGGAGAGACACCCTCCAAGTGCCCTAAAGTTGGAACAGGAATTGGGGGTTAAAAAAACCCTAGAACTTGGGAGAGGAGGAAGGGGCTTTTTTGGGGGGGGGCCCAACATGACTACCATTAAAGGAGGGGAGGCTTTTGAGACTAATAGCTGTAGCTTCTAAAAGGATACAGAAGCGTGTTTTGATTGCTATGTGCATTTTCAAATGTCTGGAAAGACCCTCTCAACACCTCATTCCATTTGCTTGATTGCTACTAGAATATAGCATGTTAACACATGGAAACATTTGGAAAGCTGCTGTTACCCTGTCAGCACTGGCAGTGTGGAGCCTTTCTCTTGAACCCATTCTCCTTCTCTGTACTAGTGTTTGGGGTATGAGAAGAGCATTGGCTAAGTAATAAAAATTTGGCCACTTAGAAATAAATTGTAACATCAGCTTGAAGTGTGCGCAGGGCTAAATGCCCCAAAAGGCGTTTCAAGAAAGCAGCAAGGCTAGAATTGGCCAGTTGTCTAGTAATGAGAAGTCAGTTTTCCATGTATCATCACAGACCCTGACAATGGGAGGAAGATCAGAGCAGATTATTGTATCTTCTGTAAAAATATTGCATCTTCTGTTTTCTTCTAAGGATGCAGGAAGCCTGTATGCTACCAGGCATGTAAAATACATGGTGCTGACACTCTGTTTCCAGAGATACGCACCTGAAATACACTGCCAGCTGGAGTTTTGAAAAAGCCCTAGGTGGCTAACTTGGGGATGGTTCTAGACTGTCAGCATTCATGAGAAACCTCTTGGACTAAACAACAGCCACATCTTTCTTACCTGTACCTGCCAGTCATCACATGGCAGATCTTTTTATTCTTTCTTAGCAGGGAAGAAAAATCACCTTCCATCACATTCTCACTCACCATTTACCACATGGGGGGGGGGTATTGAATACGAAAAGGTTGTATTTAATTTAAAGTCTTGTGCTTTTTCTGCTGAGCTGATAAATGCTTGTATCAAATATATTGCTTGTATGTAATATTAATGCTGCATTTCTCCCTGTTGGAATCTTTTTTTTTTCCCAGATGGAACATGTTCCCTGTCAAGTTTCTTATGCTACAAAACAGTTGAGTTATTTGAGATCTTAACCATTACTAAGAGCCATGACTCATATTCACTATGCAAGCATCTTGTGCTGTTTTAGATGTTGCCTACTTTTTTGTGTATTTTTCTTTCATAGCTTGTCTGCTCCGAGGAGAGTGATAGCTAGGAGAATCAGCATAAGGAGTAGGTGCCCCAGTATTAGGTACAACCTCCTTAGTAGCCTGAGGTCCATCTTTCAAAGCTCCTTGGGATCTCCAGGTTCCACACAGGAAAAGGGAAGATAATTTTGAGATATGTGAGTGACTAATTGTGTAGAACAAGAAGGAACTACATGAAATGCTAAATATGCTTATTTAGAAGGATTGAAAACAAATCTGTTTGGCTTTGATAAGAAATTATGTATAAACATGTAAACCATTCAAGGAATTACACAATATAAACTGTTACTGGTGTTAACAAAAAAACCAAACCAAGACAAACCACCACCATTTTTGCTGTTGGTTACAGAATGACATCAGAGGTCTTTCTGGGGAATGCTGTTAATATATGTGGAGAACCTGAGTGTTTGTACAGAATGTGGGTTTTCTAGTCCTTGTGGGTACCCCTTCTCCTGATGAGCAGAGACTTTAATGAGACAGTCCCATTAATGTGAGCTACTGGAATTCTTTCAAAAGATGCTTCTTGCTGGGTTACACAAAGAAATGGGAAAGGTCTGTCCTTACCAAGGAGCTCAGTTATGGAAAAGCCATAGCTCTTCTTGGGTATAGTCCTCCTCTTCAGTGGTGTTTAAAATGACCCCTTCAACCAGAGGAGTTTTGCACAGGCGTTTTGATAAAATAGGGGCTTTTTGAACCACAGGAGCATGAACAAGGTCCCTTGTGTTAGTCTTAGAGAAATGGTGTGGAGCAAGAGGTTTTGATTTGTTTGTAGGGTTTTTTGAAAGTATTGCCAGCTGACTGCTGACTATAAGTTCAGATATCGTACATGGGACACCTTCTGCTGGACTATAACCATCTAAGACATTTTTAGTCCTAAATGCTTGGATTTTCTTCCTCAAGTCTAATGTCTTTAGAGATTAAACAAACTTTTTTCTTTTCTTGCTTGTTTGACTTTTGATTCTTGTTCCTTGTAGATCAAGAAATCTTACGTAAATTAGAAAAGGAGAAGATTCTCGTGTTCACACCGTCCCGGCGCGTGCAAGGGAGAAGGGTGGTGTGCTACGATGACCGATTTATTGTGAAGTTGGCCTTCGAGTCAGATGGCATCATTGTCTCTAATGATAATTACAGGGATCTAGCTAATGAAAAGCCAGAATGGAAGAAGTTCATAGATGAACGCTTGTTGATGTATTCATTTGTTAATGACAAGTAAGTCGTTCTGTCTTTATATGTGCCATTAAAATAATTGAGGAAAGGACGGTTTGAAGATTCGTACAAATGTTTTATCTTACACCCAAATCATTAGGTACCTGTAGGAGGAATAGTCAATCACAGATTTGGTCTTCTGATTAAAAGTACTCAAAACTGGTTTTGTAGCAACAATTTTATGTCTTTTTATGCTATTTTTTCCTCTTTAGTGTACGCCAATGTATGTTCGATGTATGCTATGGTATAATATTCCCGCTCTGTTGATATACTGAGCCATCATTTCTGAGTGCCTGTGGTTAGACTCCTAAGTCCTAGAGTCACAGAAAAGCCCATAATGGAATAAACCTCACAGGGTCTGTAGTTCAACTGTCTGATTAGATCCATCTCTAGTGACTTCGTACCCCAGCCTACAGATCAACTGCAGTTACAGCTGGTGGCTTCTTATAGTGGGAGGGACTTAGTACCCCCCCAAGCAGGCTCTTGTACTGAGGTGCCTGAATGCTGATGCAGGAGTCCTAGGCAGTCAGCACAGTTTTGCAAAGCTAGTAGTGGTGGTTTAAGAAATGGCTCCCTGTACTGCTGCTCTTACTTTTGATTTCAGGATGGGTTATTTCAGCCCTGCTTTGCTACAAAGCATCAGCTGAGCTGGACCAAAGGTGTCTGTAGCAGTCTGGAGGTGCCCACACGGTCTATTCCTGTGACCTACCTGTCAGGCAGTAGATGCAATTTGGCCTTCCAACACTGCTCTCGAGGTACCCAGATTTAAAAATGACAGGATGGCAGGTTATGGTGTAGCATAGTCGTGAGGTTCTTGGTCATTGCATGAGGAGTATGAAAAGGCTTGTTTGCTTCCATAATACTTTTTTCTTTCTTTATAGATTTATGCCTCCTGATGATCCTCTTGGTCGCCATGGTCCAAGTCTGGACAATTTTCTTAGGAAGAAGCCTATTGTGCCAGAACATAAGAAGCAACCGTGTCCATATGGTAATTTGATTTAACCCATCGATTTTTTTGGACTGGGACTGGGGACCAAGCTCCTGCTTTATTTTAATACTGCCAAAACTGTTAAAAACTCTTCAATATTGGTTTTAACATTGTTGTCTTAGCCTGAGATGGGTTGAAATACTGAGCTGATGGTCAAAACTGAAGAGATTTTTTTCATGTGCTACTTAGAAAGCATTTCTGTCTACTAATTGAACTAGGAGCAACTTAATAAATCATTCGTTGGCATAGATCTAAATCAACGCCTAAATTCCGCAGGTTCCAGAAGCCCTTTTCTAATATCATGAGATACTGAGATTTTCTTCCAGAAAAGTAATTGAGCTGTCTGAAGGTTAGCTGCTGAGCATTCCTACAGGCATCTTGACTGAGCTGAAACCTGCTGGCCTTATGGCTGTGGGACTTCCCTGTTAAATTTTCTGCTTGTGTATTGCCTTGGCCCGACACAGCAGGTGTGTACAGGCTCCCTGGCAGTGCCACATTCAACTCAAAACGTTGCTGGTGGTGTTGGTCTGCATTCCCAGAGCATCAGCTGCAGTACACCACCACTGCCTCTTTTTTCCCCACAAAACAGGAGAGGAGCTCTTAGAGCACACCCTGTGTTGCACCAAACCTATCTCATTTGCAAGATCTTTCAAATCAACAGTAAAACTTTAAACGAGGGGCATTTTTATTGTTTGATGGCTAACAGACTTTGTTTGAAGTTTTTTTTAATCTGATTATGTCTGTATTAACAGGGAAGAAATGCACCTACGGGCACAAATGCAAATACTATCATCCAGAAAGAGGAAATCAGCCTCAGCGATCCGTAGCTGATGAACTTCGTGCCATGTCTAGAAGCACAGCTGCCAAAACTACAAGTGAAGGAGGACTGGTAAAAAGCAATAGTGTTCCCTGTAGCACTAAAAGTGATGGCACTTCAGAGCTGAAGCGTGCTGCTCCAAAGAGGCAATCTGATCCTAGTATAAGGACTCAAGTCTATCAAGACTTGGAGGAAAAGCTTCCCACCAAAAACAAATTGGAAACCAGGTCTGTACCTTCTTTAGTTAGTATACCGAGTTCCTCTGCTGGAAAACCCCAAAGTACTGCACCTTTAACTAACGGCCTTCCGTCCGGAGTTCACTTCCCACCTCAGGATCAAAGACCACAGGGACAGTATCCCACAGTGATGATGGCAACCAAAAATCATGGAACACCAATGCCTTATGACCAGTATCCAAAATGTGAGTCTCCGGTGGATGTAGGGTATTACTCCATGCTGAGTGCGTATTCAAATCTCAGTATATCTGGCCCGCGTAGTCCGGAAAGGCGCTTCTCCTTGGACACGGATTACAGGATTAGCTCTGTAGCTTCCGACTGCAGCAGCGAGGGGAGCGTCAGCTGCGGCAGTAGCGATTCCTACGTGGGTTACAGCGATCGCTCGTACATGAGCTCGCCTGACCCGCAGCTAGAGGAGAGCTTGAAGTGCCAGCATATGCACCCCCACGGCCGCCTTAACACCCAGCCCTTCCTGCAGAGCTACCACGAGCCTCTCGCACGGGTGCAGAGCTACAGTCACGAAGAACCAAAGCATCACCACAAATCTCCCATTCCGTACATGGCTGTGCATCTGCAGCATCCAGCAGTCGGTGCTCGTTCCAGTTGTCCGAACGACTACTCCGCATCTCAGGGCTCGTCCCATTCAAAGACGCTGCATCTGGGGAGAGCCCTGGTGTCCACGAGAATAGACAGCATTTCAGACTCACGTTTGTATGAAAACTCTCCGTTACGACACAGAAAGCCTTACTCTGGCCAGGAAGGGCTGGGAGGTTGGGACAGGCAGAGTTATGGGATGGATGCCTACGTCTACCGCCAGACATACTCCTTGCCCAGCAACCCTGCGCAGCCGTGCTACGAGCAGTTCGCCTTCCAGAGCCTTCCCGAGCAGCAGGACCAGCCCTGGCGCGTACCTTGCTGTGGAATCCCGCAAGACCCCCCAAGGCACCAAGACACCCGGGAGAAGGTTTACATTAACCTCTGCAACATCTTCCCCCCCGATCTCGTGAGGATGGTGATGAAGAAGAACCCTCACATGACGGACGCTCAGCAGCTCGCTGCAGCCATCTTAGTGGAGAAATCTCAGCTGGGTTATTGAGAGATGATGCATCTTTGTGGTGTCTCGTAGTTTTCAGCTCAGCTCTAATGCTGAGGGAGGTTTGCTACAATAGCATTTGGGATCTCCTTCTCAGCAAGGAGGTTATATAGTAATCCGTTTATGTGAAATACTGTATCATGGAGTCTGTATGTATAGCCCCATGCATTGGAAGTACCAGATATGTTTTGTGTTCTAGTTTGAAAATTTTTAAATGGCTATTTTCACATCTGGAGGATGTTCCAGTTTAAATTTATATATATATATATATATATAAAAATCTGTGGTCTCTGGTTATAATCTTTGGTGCATCAGGGGTTTATATGCAGCACTTTCTTATCATTGTTACATTTTGTTGGGATATTTGGTTTCGTTTTTTAACTTGCTGGATGCTTAACCTTGGGTTGTGGGATATTAACCTGCAGAAAGAGGATTTTGCTACTTCTGGCAGGCATTTTTCAAGCCAAGTTTCTGAACTTTTTACAGCACCATAAGTATGTCTGATGTATGTTTGTTTGTTTTGTGAGCTTTTTTGTGCTGTAATCACCTGTTTGTAGAAAACAAAAATTTACTACAGCACTGACTTCATTTTTTGAAACAAATAATTAAATTACCAGTTAGCAGTGAAATGGGTAACAATATATTGGTAATTTATAGTATGGCACTTTTCATTGCTTTCTTTGTTTTGCTTAAATAGTTATGTGTTTTTGTTGATGCAGTCAATTAGTAAGATCAGATGCAAACAGAGGAGGAAAAAATTTTTTTTTTTACTAATTTATGGATATAGTAAAAGCCTTATTGCCTGATTTTCAAAGGCACTGAGAATTTGCAGCCCCCTTGGAAGCTAAGAGGAGTTGCAAATGCTCAGAACCTCCCCAAACCAGGCCACCCTGTTTCAGTTCCCGTGTGTTGTTACCCAGCTCTGTGTATTTCTGGTCGGTAGATGGGGACCTGAAGTCGTAGGGCCCTGTTTAGTTGTTTTATATGTTTTTCCTTTGTATTGCTGCACAACTGTACTGGATAAAATATGCTTTTCATAAAATATTTACCTGTTTCTAAATGAATTTAATTATCTCAATGGAAGTTTTGTATTTAAGATACTATTTGATTTTTCTTGCTATTTATCAAGGCTGGCCTGAAAAGGTTTTGTGTGTTCAGGATATGCAACATTTATTAACTGCACTATGGTGATGATATTGTAGCTCAAAAATAATAACTTAATTTTTTTTTTTTTCTTTTTTGGCTGGGGAGGGAAGGGTTGTGGGAAGAGAAGATACTGTATGTGTTCTGGAGTTAGTTTTTCGCTTTTTGCATTGTGTAGGCCTCATTCTTGCCACAAAGAGTGTAGTTCTAGAAATAGACAAACCACGTCTGTTTTAGCATTAGTAAGGGATATTTCTGGTTTAAAGTCATGGGTTTTACTAGCAACTCATAAGCTTTTATATATATATATATGAAAAATAGAACTAGTTTTTGCAATTGGTGTCAGATGTACTTCCATGACATGATCAGTTGCTGACAGTTTTAGATTTCCATCCATTGTAACAGTGTTCAGTGTTAAAAAAATGTCACTAGTTTACACTATTACAGCTGATACTTTTGGTACACTTGCTGGAATTTTAAGTAAGGCCCTGAAGAACCAGAAAGTACCTTTTACTGTTGATACAAATTGTATCTTTTTAACTGAGAACTATTTTGATTTGTAGATTAGAAACACAAATGTGTAATTATACCTAGTCTTTTGGGCAACATTTTATCCCTTATTTAAAAATTAGAGATTTCAGACATAGAATAGATTTAGGAAAGTAAAAGTAGGTATTTATTTAGGTGTCTGTCTCAATTTCACATACTAAAAGGAAAAAATAAACTATTGGCATCTTCTTCCTTCTAAAATCTTTGTAGTGGGAACCCACTAAAATAAAGGTAAAATGCTGCCTGAAAATGATGTCCAAGCACCTTTGAATACGAAGACGTTTTCACTACTTGTGTGACACCATGTGTTGCAGCAAGTAGGGTTTGGGTATACAGTAAATGCTTCTAAAGAGCATTGTGCTATAGACATATCCAATAATCTGAACCATGTTCAGCAAACCAATTCAGGACGTGGTGCTCCTGCAGCTTCCACTGCCGGTGCACTGCAGGTTCTGCCACTGCCTGTCCCCGTGGAAGGCCAGAGGGGCTCTACACCATCTGTGCTGCGTTGTCTGTTTGGGGAGAAGACCTCTTCACCTGTGGCAACAGTTTTTCCCTGGATTTGGTTGGTCACCATCCGTAGAGCATGTTTTAGTGTAGAGATTGATGCAGCGCTGACGCTGAGGTCTGGACTGGGAAAGGGGTCTCATCTTAGTTGTACGCTAAGATTTGGTTAATGGAATTACACTGAAGTACTACACCGTAGTGTAGATGCAGCTGTTTTAATAATGCAGTTATTATGTTTGTGTTTTTAACGGGTTTCTACATTTATTTTTTATGTAGGTATTTACTTCTGCCAAAAGTTCAGTTTCTTTAAGCATGAACTGAAACGTGCATATGTAAAAAAAGTGTTTTGTGTTTTTCCCTGTGATGTGAGCACCAGGATGCTCCTGCCATGCACATGTCACAGTCTGGCCTAGAACAGGGGCTCAGCAGGCTTAGCCATTGGGATATCAGTGCGAGGAGCTGCATGGGACTGCGAGCTGCACTGCCCAGGCCTGAGGCGCCAGAGTCCATTGCCTCTGCACACATCCAGGGCAGTATAGAATCCCCAAAAGGGTGGTGATTCTTGTAATAGGTTCTGTGCTTTGCACCCAAGCACTGAAAATGCTTTAAAAATGCAAGAGTGGGAGTAATTTGGCGGATTTTAATGTTGTGCAATGGTGTGCTAGTTCCCGTTAAGACTCGCTTATTTTGTGTAAAGGAAATTTACTGTGGACAAAATGCTTGTCTTGATACTTTGGTTTGTTTTGCTGTGGTAACAGATTGAGGAATTGTGTGTGAACTCCTCCATGATGAGGAGATCACTCTGTGTATTTAACGACTTCTAAAGAGGACACCAGTAACAAACATAGATGCAATGATACTGGTAAAATACTGCCTTTGTCTGTGTAATTGCATTGGTGCAAATAACTGAATTGTAACCTCCCGTGATACTTAAATAGCAGAGGTAATTCCGTGATACTATCTTGGCCCCAGCTGAGTGCCAGAGATGCTGTGAAGGATTTAGTACCTTCAAGTTAGAGCTGGGTAGTGTTGCCCTCTTCTTAGCTTCCCTCAGCTAAGAAGAGGGCAACACTTCTCTTTGTCTTCAGTACTTGAGAGTTGTTTTGATACTTAGCAGAAACTCTGTATTTTTAGATAAAATCCCAGGCTGTTATAACTGCATCAGTAATAGTATATAGATACACAGTATTTTTAATGCACATACATTAGACATCTGCCCACAACTGTTTTCAATACAACAATGTGTTGGCAATATTTAGAGTTTTTAAGTATGTCCTGTAGATAACTAACTTTGAGCTAAATATGCCCAGGCTATGACAGTATTAATCACTTTGTTGTCTTTTCTTTTTTAAACTATGTGTAAAATATATATATATATATATATATATATTTGTATATATACACACATATATTTGGCAAGTGGGTTTAAGATACTGCTAATGGTCTGAGGTAAGATCATACCTTTCCAGGTGCCCCATTTTCTTTGGTATGTCTGAATTGTAGCTTGGTCCTCCACTGCAGAATAGCTCTGGGGAGAGCCAAAAGCCTGATGTGTTCGTGTGACGCCCCGAAAAGAGAAGGCGTGCTGGGCTGGGGAAGCCCTCGAAGGAGACTCCTGCAGCCTCGGCGGATGCAGACTGGTGCTGAGCTGTCGAGGAACTTCTGCTGTGAAAGTTGTAGCTAACGGTGAACACCTTTCCAAAAATATTAAAGCTGTCAATGTAAACCAGAGTACCTCACTTGGAAGGGGACGCTGCGGGTGTTTGCCCCAGCAGGGTGAGCGCCAGAGGACTAAATGCCTTGGGTGGGAGATCCTGCAGCATCTTGCCACAGTAAGAGACTACCAAAACATTTATCAGTTTTATCAGCTGATGGTTTGACCAAGGTGTTTTTTATGTGTAAAGCTTGAAAAATGAGACACAATGCTTTCCTGCTCTCTGGAGCATTTAGAAAAATACCCAACTGACTTTTCATTGCTACTGAAAATTTAAAATACTGTGCAATTAAAGAGACCATTTTTTAAAAAATAAAAATAACTTAGAAATTATTTATTTTTATTTACAGTGTGACTTGCTAATTTATTCCTTGCATTATAAGGCCAGGATGCAGTGCTGTTTGTTGAAGTTTTTTTATCATAGGAACTAAAACTGCTGAGAAGAAAACCAATAGATTTAAACTTAAAACAAAATTCTATGGCCTTGTTTTGTTTTCTGTGAAAGGGCTGAGGTTTTATAAATGTCAAATCACATTTTATATACTTTGTAAATTTTAGACAGGCATAGTTTAAGAATTTTGTTCAAATTAAGTATGTTTGGGTACATTGTTTAGACTAATCATGTAACTAAACCTGGAATCATCTGTATTGAATGTTTTTTCCAGCTAACTTTTTGCTTGGTAACGTGAGAGATGTTAAAATTTCATCTTTGGATGTTCTAGAATACTGATTTCTCACGGTTTCATCAGAAGCTGGTGACGTAGGCACACAATCACACAGGAAATGCGCGTTTGCATGGGAAGCATCCTACAGAATGCCATGCAGCGCAGGGAAATGTGCCAGTGCACGTCAGGTCTGTCAGAGATGTTTGTAAAGGCACTACCGAATACCGTGTGTGGTTCGTAGTTACCAGTGGGCTTGAAATAATTTTCCAGCTTCCATTTTCAGATCTCACAGGGTTGTCATAACTTGTGTTTGGAGTGTTTCTTACTCTGTCTGCCCTTTAACCTAAATGGTTGCAATAGTTCTCGTTCTCTCTCACATTCAAGAGCCCTGGGAGCGCCCAGTCTCCCGAACACCAACACGTACGCCTGACTTCAGCACAAGTAGAGGCGTGGGCTGGTTTAGTGGTGTTAGAGAAGCCCTGAGTCTGACTGGCGTGTGTGTAAGTGCAGCAGGCCTGGGGCCTTGAGGAGCACAGCTGGAGAGCCGCCTCCTCCCAAACACAGGGGAGATCTCACTGGTGCTGACAGGTCAGGATTGCCCTTTGCAGGCGTTGGGAACACCTACAAACCAAATTTAGTTAGATGTTTAAGCATATCCATCCTCTGTGTTTCAAAGTATAACAATCTACTCTTCGCCTTTTAAAACAAAACCTCTCTGCTTTTGTTGTAGAACAACCTGTTTTCTTCTGGTCTCAGATAAATTAACCATGTGAGATGGGCTGGTTGGTTACTTTTTATTTATCTAAATGACATCCTTAATGAAACTGAAATTTAAAAACTGCTCTCCCAGCATCCAGTGGAGTATCCTGCAAGGAAGCAATGCAGATACAGCAGCAATAATTGTATTTTGTAGTTCTTTTCCCAGTCATTATCTCTGTATTTGTGTTGAGTAGGTGATATTTTAAGATTGTCCAGAAGTCTACTCTGGGAAAACCGTTAGTTAAAAATAATGTTCGGGCTATTTGATAGAGCAGTTGTCAAACTGGCTCTTCATTGCTTCACTGGTTGTTCTGTATTATTTCTGTGATGTGACTATTCACATCTTAAAACCACATTTAAACCATACAAAAAACCATGTACTCAGATTCTGCTTTTAGAGAAAAAAAATAAAGATTAATTTTCCTCATTGATGGGCTGGTTTTGTTTCATAAAAAAAAATCTCTAGAGCAATTAATGAGTTATAGACAGCTTTGTGTTCCTACCTGAATAACAAAACTGCTCACTTTGAGTAAATTGGAAGAGTTTCAAAGACAGAATCATTCATAGGTTTGGTTTAGAAGGGACCTCAAAGATCATCTAGTCCCAACCCCTTTGCCATGGGCAGAGACAGCTTTCACTGGACGTGGTCAACCTGGCCTTGGACACCTCCAGGGATGGAGCATCCACAGCTTCCCTTGGGAACCTGCTAAGTGCCTCACCACCTCCACAGTGAAGAATTTCTTCCTAACATCTAATCTAAACCTTTTTTCTTTTCGTTTAAAACCGTTGCCGCTTGTCCTGTTTGCCCATAGAGTCCCTTTCCCTCCTTTTTCTAATCCCCCCTAAGGTACAGGAAGGTGCTGTAAGGCCTCCCGGGAGCCTTCTTTTCTCCAGGCTGAACAACCCCCACTCTCTCAGCCTGTCTTCACAGGGGAGGTGCTCCAGCCCTCAGATCATCTGTGACCCTCTGGACCTGCTCGTACAGGTCAACATCTTCCTTGAGCTAAGGATCCTGGAGCTGGATGCAGCAGCATTCCAGGTGGGGTCTCACAAGGGCAGGATCCCCTCCCTTGCCCTGCTGGCCACAAGCAGGACACAAGGGGCTTTCTGGGCTGTCAGCAGACATTGTTGACTCATGTCCAGCTTTTCATCCACAAGAAATCCCAGATCTCCACAGGGCTTCTTTTAGTAAGGTCTCCTGGTCTGTACTCATGTCTAGGATTGCCCTGAGCCAGGTGCAGCAGCTTGCACCTAGACTTGTTGAACTTCCCTCTGGATGGCATCCTATCCTCCAAGCATGTCACCTGCACCACCCAACGTGGTGCCACACGCAAACTTGCTGGGGATGCTGTCAGTCCCTTTGTCTGTGTCACTGATGGACATACTCGTGAGCACTGGTGCCAGGACAGAGCCATGAGGGACACCACCCATCACCGGCCTCCACCTGGACATTAAGGCATTGACCACAAATCTCTGGCTGCATCCATCCAGCCAGTTCCTTATCTACTGAATAGTCCAGCCATCGAATACACGTCTCTAATTGAGAGAGAAGGGTGTTGTGTGGGACCATACATAAGCATGTATGATTATAGATCATCAGTTCATTTTTAATGTAGTAATTTGTATTTAATAGGCTCTTTCCCTTCATTTTGCTTACCAAGAAAACTGCCTCTGGGGTTAAGAGGACACATCAGTCATTTATAGTAGCAAATTTTGGGTTTAGACATTGTGCCAGTGAACCTAGTCTTCTTTATTTGAAGAAACTGGTGTGCTGGATAATTCAGAGTTATAAAGCCGTAAGCGTGATTTGCCATGTCCCTAAACATGCTGGTTTCTTCATAGGTGATTTGCTGGCACAGGTTAGATTTCAGTATTTTAGCTTGCTTCAAGAATGCCAAATACAGCCATTTTTTCTCAAAACATCAAGCTGCTGGTGTTTGTATAATCTGGTCTGGTCTCTTTGGATAGTGGTCATACCACCACCTGGGGCTTCTCCGCTGTAGCTCTGCTTTCTCCCTTGGGCTGGTCAAGGACCATGAGCTTCCCCAGTTCAGTCAATTCTCTAAATCCCATGAGATGTGCCTGCATCACCTGCAGGGCAGGGCTGGAGACCCTGTCACCAGTTTACAAATTCCTCTTGCAAAAGCTTTAACAAAATGCCTGTGAGCCTGACAGGCATCACAGCAGCCCCTGCTGCAGGTTGAAGTGTTGTGACACTGGAGATGAAAGGGCTCTGTCAGTCATCCTGGAGCTGAAACCTGAACTTGACAACCTGCATGACCTTGTCAGAAGCTAAGGAGAGGCTGCTCTACAAACACACAGGGATGCTCCTTGTGAGACCACTTCCAAGCAGGACGAAATGTTACTGGGGCTGCTCTGGGCCTTGCAGGATTTTTGAGATCATTCTGTGCTGATGAAACGGAAGGGACATTCAGAGCTTTTGTGTCCTGGTGCATGAACTGCCCCCTTTGCTGACTGTAGAGAAAAAGCTGGCACAGAACTGGGCACATTATGAGCACGTGCATTAAATGCCACCATCATCCTGCTCTTCAGTGTCGCAACAGAGGACTTGTGCCCAGTAAGCTCAGGACCCGCTCCTGAGACACCTGGTGTGGCAGAGCCAGCAGCAGAAGTGTTGAAATTGGTTTAAACTGCTTCCACTGACCGGCTTTGTCACACACCCTGTTTGACTGAGCCTTCCCAGCAGGCTCCCAGAGTCCTACAACCAGCACCAGGAAGGAGCTGCTGCCCTGCCTTTCCCAGCCCATCCCTGGGGGCATATCAAAGCCTGTTCAAGGAGAGCCTGGGAGAAGCTTCAGGCTGTGGAAGACCTGCATAAATCCAGCTTAGAGGAGACCCAGGAGGATCAGTCGTCCCTGGAGTGCCGCAGGACAGGGGTGGCTGGAGGAGCAGGGGTGTCCCACTCCCACCGTGGCAGACGGCCAGGTGCTGGTTGAGCACTGGGTGAGCACTCGGTGGCAGTGGTGCAGAAGATGTCCTGGTGCCACTCCATCTGATGGTCTCTATAGCAACAGTCAGGCTTTTTCTTTCCCAGCTGAACTGCCAAGAGCAGCAGGTAGGTATGATGGAAATTCAACGCTGATATTAATTTACATGAGCTGGGTGAAGCGTAAGCAAGAGGAGTGGGGGGGATAAGGAGCTGGCAATGTTCTCCAGGCAGGTTCCTTACACCAGCCAGGCTCACCTTACATGGATCCCCGATTGCACCCTGGAACCAGAGCTGCAGTGGTGGTTTGGGTGACCCAACATTCCAACCCTTGAGAAGTGGCCTGAAAGGGGGAAAATCGCATTGGGGTCTGGCCAGGGTGCCTGGGAGAAGGAATTTTTGGGTTTCATCCACCTCTACAAAACTTTCAGGCATGCACAAACCTGGATTTTAACTTATGTTTTACCAATTTCAGGAACAGAAAGTCTCTTTTCCGTGGTGGAGGACAAAAAGTGAACTGAATTCAGTAGCAGAACTCCCTGTCTCAGACATTTTCCTGCCTGCTTTCCCATTGCAGCCACCTCCAGCAGTTGCTGGGGACTCTGGCATGAGCCACATGGTTGCAGAGTGCCTATAGCTGCTGGAGCTCAAACCCAGTTAAACATTTTGGGTTTTTTGGGGGGTGCAGACCATGGTGACCTCTCAGCACTAACCTGCCCCCAGTGTTCGCAGGCTGAGGCTCTGCCCTGGTTTGGTCACTGTGGCGAGGAGAGGCAGGTGCTGCAGGAACTGCAGAGAGGGATGGTGTTATTTTTGTTTGTTTATTTAATACCTGATTAAATGAGCTTCCCTTGCTTCCTCTGCGACAAAGTGATTTAATTAATGCTGGAACCCTGCGCACACAGGATGCGGCAGAGCTGCTCATGGTTGGCATGGGCTACATCTATAGAATTATTTCGGAAAAAGGATAACGTCAGCATGATAAAAATGGGAAGTGTTAGTGTGCCCTGCGTTGCGAGGAAAGGGGGCTGCTGCCCTGTTCTAAACCTGGATCAGACTTTGAATGAAAGCTAACTTGTTCACCCCACCTTTTGACATTTAAAGCTAATTTAATGGAATACCCACCTCCAGCTGAGGGCCAGCAAGTGCTGCTGTAGGAGGCGTGCAGGCTTCCACTCACTAACTCATCAGTGCACATAAACTACAGAAAGCCAAGCAGCAGCGGAACTTCAGTCAGACCATCACAAAAACTGGGGAAAAAAACCCCAAATATTGCCCTCTGCAGTCAGGGCAGTGAGGTGGCCGAGCTGCAAGATCGCAGGTGTCTGCACCCCAGTGACTGCATGTCCACCTGGCCAGGGCCACCTACAGCCCAGCTGCTTCCAAATCCACACCCTGCTGCAGGCACAGATGCAAGGACCACTTGTGAATTTAGAGAGAAGACCCAGGATGAACCACAAGGAGAAGCAAAGCTGCTGGCCAGCCATCAAGTGTGGAAATAGCATGGAGGAGAGAGGGACAAGGAAGGATGCCACCATTTCAAGTGGCTATTAAGTTGCTTCCTGCCTTGCAGATCAGGCACCGCTCTCTGATGCCAGCCATTTACAGGCACGATTGAAATCACTCTCTCCTCCCCTGCAGGACAGCATTTTTCATCATACACCTGCTACAACAACACTTCAGACTGATCTTACCTACAGGTAGGTATCAACCTGCAATTCCAACATCGTCATCAGAGCAAAATCCTGACTGCTGCAGAGGTGTCTGAGAAACTCCTGTGTCTGACCAGTGGCAGGACCAGGTCCTCCCCCGCATCCTCCCCCTGAAGGGCAGGCTGTGACCATTTCCAGCCAATTAGGTTCATCCAAAGTGGCTGCTGCAGCAGAGGAAGCTGTTCCCAGGCGGGGTCCTCCAGGAGCTGCCAGGGGAGAGCTGCCACGCCTTCCCAGACCAGCTCCTGCCGGCTACTAGCAGCAGGTGTGAACCTGCACGTTCCAGCTAATGAGCTGCCAATCCCGTCAGAGCCAGACCAGACCAGCCTGAGCAGCGCTACAATCAACAGTGAGAGGGAGCCCAAAGCTTTCATTATATCAGAATGTTTCTGTTTTTAAGCCTGGCTGCTAAGGTACACTTCATCCTGCCCAATTCCCCCTCTGCAGGACATCCACCAGATGACTAGAGAAGCTAAAAAGCATCCTAGGCAGCAAGGGCAGCACTAGACAAAATCCTTGGGAACATTTCGTGGTGGTACTGAAGATACATTTGCATGAAAGCATCTTATTACCTTTTACTGTTGGTACCTGAAGCAAGCACAGACCTAAAAACGGCTGCTTCGAACAGCAGCTATTGCAGAAACACTCACTAGACATAAAACTCACGGAGGCCACTGTGCCTTGGTCCCCTGAGCACCAGGAGCATCTCTAAGCCCCCACATGGGTCATGCAGGGAGAGGGATGCTGCAGAAACAATTTTAAATAATCATTCAAGGGCTGAGCAAGCTGGTCCCGAGGCCCCAGTTCTGACCTGTGTGTGCAAATCAGACCCTGAAACTCCACAGCTTTGGATTTATGTTCCTCTTGGCATACTAAACCCAAACCTTGTCTTCCAAGGGCTGAGCCAGGGTCTTGCTTCAGCTGGTGGTGTCCTGGTGTGCCAAGCAGCAGCAGGGGAGGTTTCCATCTCGACAGCCCCTGTCTCTGCAAGGGTTTCAGCAGGAGGGGGGCCATGACCCACTGCCCACCCTACCCACCTGCAGTCCTGAGGTGTGGGGGACATGGCTCCAAAGCCTGCCAGGATGGAGGGTCCAGGGCACAGCCTCCCTCAGCCAAGCCAGAGGGCTGCTCCCAGAGGTGGTGCCTACAGGAGGCATAGCAGCAGCACCACAGCAGGTCCCAGGTCCATGGGATGCTTGCAGAGCACCAGGGCAGCTTCCTCCTCGGGCAGTTATCACCTAATGATTTTGGGCACATGCCAGAGGCTTGGCAGCCGCTGCTTCAGATCCAAGTCCTCTGATGGATCTGCTGGCACAGTTCCCAGTGCAGGAGGCCATTGTGCAAGAAGGCACTGCGGGGAACACAAAGTTCACTCTGAGGAACATATCAAGGCTTGGTATATTCCCAGGGGGTGCTAGCTAGATTTGAGAATAATTCGGGTGTCTAACCACTCAATTAACAGCTTCCTTAATTACCAGCTGTCTTTTCCTTCAAGAGTAATCGATTCTTTGTAAATTAAGCCTCTCATTGGCTTACCTGGTCATAGCACAAGACATTTACCTGGAAACTCCGCTTTGGATTGGTGCTACAAAATGAATTAAAACTTCTCAGAGAAGTGAAGGAAAATCCACTAGCATCACTGATCATCAAATGAATCATGATTCTTTGGATGAATGTTAAAACCCATTTATTCAGGCTTTTGTGCAGGGTGCACAGTCCAGCGCAGTAACGTACACACAGAATGCACATCCTGACAGCGTACAAAAAGGCAAGGAGCAACGGGTGCTTACACTGGGAATGTATGTACAGACATATTAAACTGGGATTTTTACATTAGAAAATTGTCTGACACTGTTCAGGTATCATCAAGGCTATTAGAAACTGCGTAGAAAACCAATAAAACTTGGAAAGTTATCTACTGTTATTTCACTTTACCCAGGCTGGATATAATTCAGGCTTCCCACACTACATCACTTGTGGACAAAGCCTACAGGATGCCCCAAGCACTTTGGAGGGTCACATTACTCTAGCACACCCCATTACAAGTTAAAGATTAACACATTAGTATTATTTCCTGTTTTCTTGGAAAGAACAACAGCTTAAATACTTTAAAGAGCTAATTTTCTCCCGGGAAAAGACAACAAAGGAAAGATTTAGAGACCATGAGAGAATCAAACACTAACGAAATGTTGTTACAGCACTTCCTGGTCCTTCCAAAAACTCTTCACAGACCAGGCAGCACCTAATTTAAAGCACTGTACACTGTCCAGATTTACAGAAGTGCAATAGCAGGCCTTGGCAGACCCCAGGTCTTCTGCTGATCTTTACCTTGCTCCTATCCTAAGGGTTGCAAGAGATCGTACTTTTGTAACCTGCACAGAAAGACACAGAGAGATCAGATAGATTTAGCAAAAGTATACTAAACAATAGATAGAAATATGCAGCAACATCACATGAGCCATACTTCACTCCCTGTAACTATTCCATAATTAATTTCTGACTGAACTTTTTTTCTAAGATGTCAGCAGAACGAGGGAGCATCAGAAACTCAGGGATTTAAGAAACACGGTTCTTGTGGCCAAGGGACACCCCGCACCCATCTTCACAGCTTGAAGAGCAAGTCAAACCCTTGAAGTACTCTTCTGTGCTAAATTTTTGCACATAGCAATTCAATTTTGGTATCAAATTTTAGCATTACAAAAAACTTAACTGAAAATTCCCCCTGGGAGTAGTTTTAAGGGACCAATCTGCTACTCCAGGTAACACAAACCATACGTGAGTGCAAAGCAGGTAAGATTGTGTTAAACCTGCTCCCAAAGATAGCTGAAATAAAATGCCTTGTGCACAAATACACCAAATATAGAGCATATTTGTAGAACATTCAATCACAGCCAGTATGATTTCAGACATATTTTCCTTTTAGCACAGCACATGTGCTGTTTGCTGTGTAAGCTCTGGCGTTCCGTTTATTTCGTTTGTTCCCTTGCATGAGCCTTTTGGAGAAAAAGGTGAGGACAGCATAAAGAATCTCTTTCAAATTTATTTCTCTCCTAAAGTTTAAAGTTCTCTGGTGGAAATCTTTACAATGAGTCAAAACTTACTTGAGTGAAGATACATTTCAAAAATGTATGGCTTCCATGTTGATTTTTACAGAAAATCATTGTTGAAGTATAAAAACATATTTGCTTGAAAACTGCTTTTCTTTTGGAGAATGACTTCCTTAAATACATTATGACTAGGCAAAGAATAACCAGTATTTTACATTCAACATTCCTATGTGAGCCTTCCTTTGTTGTGAACATCTCATTCTGACTGTTTTAGAGAAAGAAACACTTCAGCTGTAAGTATTAACATATACTACTCTTCAAAATTGATCAGGAAAAACAGTAAATAACCAGATTCTCTTTGTAATTAGTAAGCATGGGGAATGAGCAGCTATTCAAAAGTAAGAAGCCTTCCACAGCATTTTTTTTTTTACATTTATAAGTGCAGGTACAGCATGCAGTATGTAGGAACATCAAAATTTTATACCACAGCCTGTTTCCCACACAGATCATTTTCTGACACAGGAAGTCAGCCAGAACTTCCAGGGCTTGACCATAAGCAAATAAGGCATGTGGTTAAGACTGGTGTTTTAAAAGTCTGACAGCAATTCCTGGACATGGGTGGGGAGAAGAAACAGGTTTCTATCAGTGAGTGAAACTGTAGGCTGGGAAGGCACCACTGAAACCAGTGAAATGCTTCCTGGTACTCAGAGAACCCCAGAAACAACCGGCTTTCAGAGGTGGCTAAAATCAAATACGCAGATAAGCAGATTTGAGATCAAGAACAAAACTGAACCACGTTCACTCTTCCTGCTGATCTTTTTAAAAAATCTTATTTTAAACACACTTTTTAAAAGTCTCATTTCTAAACCTATTCAAGATCAAAGTTCCAATAAGTAGCAACTTCTATATTTCACTTTAATACAGCTATTACAAGGCCTAATGCCACATGCTGTATTCGAAATCTCCAGTTTAACTGCTATCTGTATATTTTTAATATATATGTGCATATATATACACACATATAAATTACCAAGCTCAGTTAAACACAAAACAAATCATGATACCTTTCCATCAGAAAACAGTTTCATCCATTAAGCTTCAGATTGCAAAGCTAACTTCAGTGTCATATGCAAAACATAATTTTACAAAATCGCTGGAGGGGAACAAAAAGCATTTTTACTCTTAAATTGGTGGAATAAGCCACAGCAGAAGTAATTAAAAGAAATACGACTGAAAAATTATTCAATATTTTCTTCTCTAGTGTTCTCAAAATAATCCAGCAAATGCAAACAAATAAAAAGCCTAGTGAATTTTACCAAAGTACTTTTCTATCATGAATTTAGTTTGAGAAGTCCACCTTGCCATACCTAGCTGTCTGAAAAATTATTCACTTTTCACCTTGAGTCTAAGTAGTCAGATAAGTGCAACGTATTTGTTTGCTAGGACTTAAGGCTTAAACTTACTCTCACAATGTTTTCATACTAATAATTATGCAGCATCTTCCTTCCCTATCTTAATTTGCATTTTCATATTGAAACGAAGTTATTTAATTACATTAAAGCTCTCAATGACGTAAACTGAAATCTGCTCTTCAGATGAAATAAAAGGCGTCACACATTAGCAAGAAAAAAAAAGAAAACAACAAAACAAAGACAAGCCCAAACCAAGCAGTAAAGCAGCAGCAAGGAGAAGTGAGATGTAAGAACCAGTTCAAAGAAGACTGAGAGAAGCACATATGAAGGGGCCATCCCAAAGCATACTGAAGCCCCTGCTAGAAAGAAGCAGAATTCCAGAATTTATTTTCAGGGCCCTCTATTAAAATGAACAGACAGGTATTTTTCCCCACATCTGCCACTGTTTGTTACAGACAGGGCAGGCCGAAGAGCCATGGGATACCTGACTCCTGCTCTCAAGTATCTGCGCTTATGCTATAGAGGAGTTCAGCTTTTACAAGAGTGACCTGCAGAGAAGGTTCAAGCCAGACGGGAATATAACAATAAATAAGTCTTATTTAAGACAGGAAAAGCCAACTATTTCAGGGCTGCTTTTTTTTCTTTTTATTTTTACATGCAGGACACCTGTTATGCATAAAAGCAAAGCTGCAGCAGCATGCAGTTGTGCCTGACAGCTCTGCTGTTTGAGCAGAACAACCATCCTGCTCCACTGCCTTCTGCTGCCTAGTCCACACAGCCCCATGAGCTACACAACAAAAGCACAGAATTTTTCTCTCTCCCTCATGCTCCCTTGTGTGTGTGAGCAGGGCTAGCTTCAAAGCTGAACCTCACAGATATAAACACTGTGATTCAGATTCTGCGTTAACATATTTGTTTTCTGACATTTCTTCAGAAAGCTACCAGCAACTATTAACTGTCAATACAATTATTTATGCTATAAGGTGGCATATGCCATGGCTGTCTGACAAGAGAACATGCACCCAAAATTAATCCAAAGACTATTTTGAGAAGCAGCAGTAATAGTTCTAAATTTGAAGATGATGAGTTCATTTGCTTTCCTGAAAACAACACTAAGATCCCAAATGCGAAAGAAGAAAGAGCTTTCTAAATGGTATGGAAAAGTACAACTGGCACTGAGCAGCGAGACAGATGCCCAAAACACTGTTCACAAGAGAAGAGATCCAAGAATTAAAAACGTGAATTAAACTGAAGAAACACTATCAAGGAAAGGAAACAAACAGTGGAATGCCGATTAATGGTGGGAAGATTTGTTCTAATTTTCAGAATTTTTTCTGATGTGTGAACAAGGTTGCCCGAGTCTCAAACACTGAATCTGCTCACTCACATGTGAATGAATTTGTTCCCAACAATAAAGGCAGCAGCACGACCGACTCCTCTGTGTATTCTGGATGTTATTTCTCAACTTCGCTCAAGATTGAAATGCACTTGGCAGAAAAGTTTTAAGCCTCGGTCCCAATGCAACTGAATCTCTTTCTGGCAACACAACTGCAATTACCATATTCATGGAGACTATTAATTAATCAGAAGTGCTATTTGAATAAAAGTATGGTTCATTGATACATTTTAAGAAAGCATTTGACACAGTAGTCAACCATTCACTGTAAACTCAGTTAAGCAGAATGTTATTGAAGCCATAGATTAAGAAGTTAAATACTGTATCAAGTTCAAAGAAGAAATCAAGGGTGAATAAGAGGTGTGAAAGCTGAGGCTGTAGGGAGCTGTGGATACAAGATCCTGTGGAGCTGAGTGTAGGCAGCCGCAGGGCTGTGGAGCGATTACTGTTTCACAGGGGCACACACGGGTTTCGTGTTGCTGCAAAAAGCAGTGGGGCAGCAGAACCCTGAATGTACACGGCTCTTGGCACTGCAGAAATGTGCTGTGGCAAAATTGCCACACTGCAGAGGAAGTTATAACTACAACACAGAGGCCAGGCTGAGAGCAGGTGGCCTTAAGAACTCCAAGACTTTTTAGTGCTGGGCAGCAGGCTTTCTAAAAGCCTTCAGATAATGGCAACTCATCCTCTGTAAATAAGGTAGCTTAAAAGCAAACAAAGAAACAAAAAAACCCCAAAACAAATAAGCAGAAACAGCAATGCAATTGTCCTACCTCTGAGCTTGATCTCTTTTCACCTGATCCACTTATCCAGAGCACAGGAAACATTAACTCTTATGCACACGTGCATTAGGAATATTTGCACCAACCAGGCCGCCTCCTTTGATGTGCATTTCCATCTCCCCTCGTTTCTTCTGCTGCCTAAAGCCTACTGCTGTGAACAGAAACACTCTTAACATATTATTTACAAAAGCCAATATAAACACCTCATGGAATACCAGCAATTCAAAATGCTCCATCTCCTCCTGCTAACTTTGTCTTTCCCTAAACTATGAGCTATTGTGGGCATAATCTGTCTCTTCCTGAGGCACTGCTGCAAGTATTGTGGTCCTTTCGGAAGAAATTTGATAGCTTGGTGAGAAAGCCTTTTGGGCTTGGTGAGCCCACTTCATTCACATTGAACAAAACATATACATTTGATATGGCAGCAATCTCTCGTGTGGAATGAAGGAAAAAAAAAAAGGCAAAGCAAAGCTTCTTTAACTGCACTCCAAAGCATCAGTTCTTTAACTCAGACAGTAAAGCAAACACAAGCGACAAACTCTATGAATCAAAACACGATCAGGTAACTGGCCTATGCCTATGGGTCTAGACTCAGCTCAGTGAAATGAAAAGTGCAACTTGCTCCAGGAAATTGGCTGCTAAATTTGCTAAACAGATTATTGGTCACACAGCTGCCACAGGACTACACTGAAAAAGAGTCCTCCACACAAGTAAATAAAGAAGCCAGTGTAAGGGATTCTAGAGCACATCTGCATTTGGGGTTTTCTCCCCTCTTACAGCCCTCTACCATTTAATCAGCCCTTCAGCCCTAAGCTGCCCTTTGCTGCTGACCCTCGAACTGTGTCCCCAAACTGGGAAAAGGAGCAGTCAGGCAGAACTCCCCTGCCTGCAGGCCAATTGTGTGGGGAGGAAAGGCAGTGCACTGTGCTGCTCGGGAATGGAGCAGTGGGACACGGCGCTCGGCAGGTGCCCACGGCTGCCAGCCAGAACCATCCCCTCGGCCACCCAGCCAGCACAGCATTCCCACTGGGAGGCAGGTACTCTCCACCTATAAGCACAAACAGCAGAATGTGCTCCAGGGGGGTCAAAGAAATCACCACAATTTATATGCTGAGACATTGACACTTACTATATTTTTCAGGAAAATCTTATTGCCCAGCTAAGATAAATCAAATTATGTGTATGAGACAACTTCTATTAAAAAGTGAACTCTGCTCTTTTGTAAGAAAGCTTTCAATTTTATGTTGCTGTTTTTACTCAAAGTACATTTACAAAGACCAGGATCAACTACCTCAGCCCACTTGGATACATAATCTTTGTTAAAATCCCTGACTCTTGAAATTAACCTGAAGTCTTGGGCAGAACACCTTTTTAGATTATTCATATGTGAGCAGACATGGAGAATGCAAGCATTCAAGCGCCTCTTCAAAAGCAAAAGGTTTTAACAAATTATTTTAATCTCTATATTTTCTTTAAAAATTTAGAAAAATATTTGTGGTACCTTTTCTTCAGAAGTTTGAAATACTTCATTTAGAACAAACCTCCTTTTTCCTCAGAGGTGCTCAAAGCAGGTAACTTGAAAAACCCTAGAGAACACGTTTTAAGAAAAAAGCAAAAGCACAATAATGCTTTCCAAACTGGTACAAATGATGGAAAATGTAGGTTTTGATGTGCAGAAGAGACTGCTTCAAGAAGATAAAATATCTTCTTGCACAACGAGGCATTCTGTTTGATTGTAATAGTCTGGCCTGTAAATAGTGGCACTACTTTGCATCCTTTTCTCTCCACCTCAAGTGCATATTTTTGAAAAAATAATCTTTCAAAGCACTTACCTCCCCTTTCAAGCACAATATTGTGAAGCTACATACCTATGCAGAAGCTCTCTAACAAGTGAGAAACCTCAGATCTAAGGCTTCAGCAGGAGGGACTCCAACAAGACGGAAGTACAAAACTAGAAACAGGCACTTTACAAGTACCAAGTTTTAATTCTTCATGGCAATTCTGCCCCAAGGAGCAACAGAATGGGTCATGTGCTTGTACTGAGTGCAAGGCCAAACAAATACAAGAGCAAATGGAATGCCACCTGAGAGGAGGTCTAATTTGTGTGAGAACATTTTAGCAGATTATTTGTACCCCTATTTATATGGGACTGTTCCTGTCTTTTTCAAGCGTACGAGAGAGATTTAAAAGCCCACTAACTTGCCATTGTTTAAAACACGTGGCCATACATGTATCTGACAGCACTGTCCACTATAAGGTGCAGTATCAAAAAAAAAAAAATCACATCAAGGTTTCTCAGTAATTAAGATATTAACCCATTAATTAGTTTCACTTAACCTGGGGCTAAGCAACATGTAGGCAGTGATTGAAAGTTCTTACATTAGCCATAGAGCTCTCATATGGCCAAATTACCCTCTGTTCTCAAGAGAGCAAATTTGCTGTGATGATTCACATCCTGTTTTGAATCGACAAACACCAGTGCTTCCTCCTAACTGCACGTGGTAATTTCTTAAGCAAAATACCCTTCTCTAGGGATACAATTTAATTTATTTTTTTACTTAATTCTGACCAGAGTGTGAAACAAAAAGATGATGGATATTTCTACACTGCTCTGGAAAGAGGGGCTATCAGAGTGTGCTCAGTAAAACTGTCAGAAAAAAAAGGGCATTAAATAACAACAGTGGACCTCAGAGAAATTAACTGTATCTCTTTATTGTTAACCAATGAATGTTATCCAAAATAGTAGATGTAATTGTAGCTTAATTGTACAACACAAAACATGATGCTAAAGGAAAAAGCATGTGGAAAATTACTTCACCAAGTAATCATTAAATGTTTTCTTAGTATTTCTGCACCAGTAAGTGTTCCCAACTGCTGGTGACAGCAGCTATTACCACTTTGTTCACTGTGAAAATTTGTATTACAAATGGTTGTTCCTGGTTGTTTAGATTAAAAAAAAAAAAAATCACACAGCTTTATAAATGGATCTAATCCATTTAACCCTACTCTACATGTTGTAGATTTATGAACAACAATCTTTACTGGTGGTTTTTCCCAACACTGAAACTGATGGATCAGTGTTAGTGCACACTTTTCAGGGAAAAATGAAAACTCACTGGAAGCACAGTATTTCACCTGCTATGGCAAACTGTTCAAATACTTCAGAAATTTGCTGAAGCTTCGGTGTATGAAGCCTGTGAAACGAAAACTGTTCTTACAATGCACTGCAAGTTGAAACACCAACTTCCACCAAGCAGCATTTTGAAGCATGTGCACAGCATCTGCACATCAGTCTTCAAGGTCAAGCAGATATGTTTAGCCCCACAAACCAAAAATATATTAATGTATCTTTATTTAATTTTCATGATGTCACCCCACATAGCCAAACTTTTACTCCGCAAAATAAAAAACAAACTTAGTTGGACTGTTCATAAGAAATTTAAACCTATTGTGCATGAAAAAATGTTTAATAAAATGGCAAATTTTAATAGATAAGTGTAAATTTATGAGTGCATAATATCAAACAGAAAAAAGCTGAACCATCCTCAGAGAAACCTAGGTTCTTCCACTGTCGATATTTACTAAGGTACTCTAACATAGGGAGAAACTGAAGTCCACATTAACTGTAGAGTTATTACTAAAGTTCAATTTCTAAGCAAATTTCTCCAAAAAGCTGGTTTCCTTTTCAAGAGGGAAAGGACTTAATGATCTGACATCAGATATGACAATTACAATACTAGCTTCACTGAAAACTGAAGCTACAAACACTTTTACTCCAATTCTGGGAAGTTTCATGCTGTATTTGAAACCCAAACTGACTGACACACACATTCTACACCCCTCCCAGAATATAGTATACCAGTGACAGGTTACAGCTTTAAAACACACCAGATGCTTTTACAATTTAAACTCAACAGAAGGCAGTTAGACAGTATTTAGCACTATAAATCCATCATAAAGTAAAATAAAATCCTAGGAGTAAGGGCTCCTAGCAACCTATGATATCACTGTGTAGTGACAGTCAATTTAAACAGTTTTTTTCCTGGTGTTTGAAGGACCAGTCATCATGTACATAGTAGTGAGGTAGGATACTGTCCCCTCCCTGGGACTGATGTTTTCATATGCTCCCTTGCCAGAAAGGTCCAGGTCTCCCTACTGCAAATAAAATCATTACGAGCAAATAGCACATTAAGCTTTGTTTATTTTTTTCCCTCTTTGCTGCACTGGAACACTTTGCACATCTAAAAGAATCAGCTAGGAAAAGCAATACTTACTCAAGCCTATCAGCAGCCATGTGCTGCCCACAGGTAGTGTTCCATTTAAAAACATTTCCTGGAACTACCACCTGCCATCCAGACCTTTGTGAACAGGTAGGCAAAGAAAACCATCAATGATGACAGGACATGAAACACCAAAGAATTTCACTTGGGAGAAAAAAACACCAACACAAAAACCCCCAAATAAAACAAGAAAAACAACCAAAACTGAAAGTAAGCAATACCAAACTCTTAATGGAGTAGCTACATTGAAAACTAATTTCAAACTTCATACTGAAATAGTACCTATCCAGTTTTAGGTACAGTTCCATTCTTCTATTTCTTAATGTTTAAGCAATATATACACTTGTCAGTCATTATATACTTCACATCTGTTTCCAAAGGGAAAAAAAACAACAAACAAACAATGAAACTGAAAATACAATGGGGAAAAACCTGCTATTAACCTCCACACCCTCCCCCCACCCAAAAGCTAGGGTTAACAGACTGCCTTACTGTTTTATAGCTTCCCCTAAATTTGTCTTCTAGTCACTGTAGTCAACCTGGTATTAAGTGCTTTGGCAAAGTGGGGTGCAATCCATCAAATCTGCAAAGGCCTGCTTTTTTTCTCTGTTGGTGGTTCAGCTTTACGAGGAACATATATGCAAAATACCAGCTCTCACATTGCTTCAAACTCATCAATACGCTGCTTTGTATTGCCTTGTCGGATTTGCCGGAGAGTCTTGTACTTATCGCGGCCTGCTTTAACATTCTCAGCATGAAGGACATCATTTTGTGTTTTCTTGGTTTCATCTCTGGCTTGAGCCAACTCTGAACTTAAAGCCTGTTGAATAAAATATTTGAATTTAAGTGCTTTGACTAATCCTTTAACGATTCTGGAGTTTCTGATAACAACTATTCTGCAATCTGGGTAAGAATTTCTTGAATTCCAACCTATGAAATGCTTGTTGTGCTGCTCAGTAACTCAAGTCGTGAAGTCTATCAGAAGGAATGCAGAAGGAAAGATAAGGAGAGCATAGGATTCTTTCCTTACATGAGTGCAAGCATGAAACTATATAAAAAAAAAGCCTCATACACCATAAAATCCAAGAAGAAAGAGACCAGCAGGATAAAGCAGGAAAACCACCTTATTTTTAGTTTTTCTTTAGTTAAAAGTATTATCTCCCTGATTTGTTCAGTGACTGACCAAGCAAGATACTACACATACACGCTACTAAGATAATGCTGCCAGACAAAGTAGCAGCTTTCCTTTTCTTCTGTTTTCTTCCCAAATAAACATTTCATAACCAGGAAAAGGACTACCATTAATATAGATTATTATGCTTCAAGGGGTAAGACACAGCCTGGGAGGAATTGCTCAGTTTGAGGGAAGTAAGAGTAATCCAAAATGCATGTAATTGAATTTCTCCATTTATATAATCTCTGTGAGTGACTACAAACAAACACAAATACTACTAAGCAAGCATCTGTTCATACCACTTAATGAGTTTTGGTACTGAAAAAGGAAAGCATTATGTTTTAACACACAGTGTTCTGGAAATTATATAATTATTAGAAACGTTTACTGGTCAATTCAACAGCATACTTACACCTTTAAGCTATAAAGCACAACCTTACATCCAAACTTTCTATATATTCCACTTCTAGAACACTAAGAATTATATTGGTTGGTAAATTAGTAATAAACCTAATAAATTATAAAAGCGCCGTTTCCTTGGCAGACCACAACATCAGTGAAATTTTTGAGAAAAGAAGAATGAAAACCCAAAGCCTGAATTGTGTTGATACAACTATGAATCTTCATTACCTGGAGTTGTTTCTTAACACGTTCATTTTTCTGTGTTTCTGTTACCCGTTCTTCCTCGCTCCTGTGATTCATGACACCATCAGAAGACAGTTCTGCACTGGCTTCAGCATTGTTCTCATCATGTTCATCGTGTTCATTCTCTGTTGGAGGAATAACTGGTGGGGGTGGAGGTGGAGGAGGAGCAGACATCACAGATTTCAGTTCTTCTTTGGTCTTTTCTAAGTCCTCTTGGGCTGCAAAAGCCTAAATACAGTAAACAGTACTTAGCATCTGTTTAAATGATTTATCTAAAGTCAGAAAAATTAAAATAAATATTTGAGATGTTCTCAGACACATGAAACTGTCCTTTATAACTGACATGACTAGCTTACACACTGAAAATTGTCAAATAGAGACACAGAGTAAAAACCAGATACGGCTCAAAATAAGCTGTCCAGCTATTTCCAGCAGTAGACAAGAGAAGAGTGGAAGAATAGGGCAATCATACTGATTGTTTTCCAACTCTCCCTAGCCTCTGGAAATCTAAGACTCAGGGACTTCCTAGATCAAAGATGATGTCCTCAAATTTCATATTCAATCAGAACTTAAGAAAATTTGCTCAAACCCTTTTGGAACCCATGCACCCAGTAATTATTCTACATTCCATATCTAATTATAGATTTTATCAAGAAACACTATTTTGCTTTAAATTTTTGACCAGTTGCATTTCACATGCCTTTGTTAACTGTTTTGGTTCGTCTTTCCACCAAAACTCGTGATTTTATACACCTCCCTCCTGAGGTGTTTTCTTTTGTAACACAAAGCTCCAATCTATTTCATCGTCATACAAAAAGAAGCCATTTCTAATCTCCGACCATACTGTTGTGATGAGAATTTCCCCCCCTTCATGACTACGTAATATCAAGAAATGAGTTAAACAGAAACATAGGCTGGCTTCAGCAGACTGCAGGACAAAACCCTTTAAGAAAGGCTTTCTGAGCCCAAAAGGNCACAAAGCTCCAATCTATTTCATCGTCATACAAAAAGAAGCCATTTCTAATCTCCGACCATACTGTTGTGATGAGAATTTCCCGCCCTTCATGACTACGTAATATCAAGAAATGAGTTAAACAGAAACATAGGCTGGCTTCAGCAGACTGCAGGACAAAACCCTTTAAGAAAGGCTTTCTGAGCCCAAAAGGGAGAGATTTGACCCCATGGACTTCCAGTGAGATTTCCGCACTCATTTCCCTCAGTTTCTTTGAAGTTCTGATTTCACACAGCATGCGCTCATTACTTTGTGCTGCCATTCTGAAGCTTCCTCTTCTTTTTTTTTCTTGGCCTCCTCTAGAAGTGCAATCTTGGCTGTGAATTCAGCAATTTCTGCTGCCTGAAACAAACAAAAGAACAAAGTAGAAGTTTTAATTTGGTATCATTCTGGCTTTGCAGTGGAAGAAAGCAGAGCCTTTGCTATGATCCGTCTTGAAGAGTTAGTTACCATCCGTCACTTCTCTGTGAAATATAGAAATTTTAAGCATACATGACAGAAGGAATGAATCAAAATACTCTCACCTAATGGAAATTAGTCCAGAAAAAAAAATATTTATCTTCTGCACTTCCAAAGCTTGCTGGGAAACAGCAAGCTGTTCTTACAAACTAGCATTTCAGGCTGTTTCAGTCTAATACAACTTAAATAGTCCCCCCATTACGATTATGATTCTGGATCATAATCTCAGTACTATTAAGCTAAATCTTGCCATCAGATTTGTGTGCTAAGTTTACAGAACATCAAAAGCTAACTTATAGTTGAGAAATCATTTCTTCTACTATTTTCATGCCTTCCTTGATTATTATGCGCAAATCTTGAATTAGAAGTAGTCCAGCACAGAATGTGAAAAGACACTGCAAATACTGGAAATGGGAGGGGAAAAACAACAAACACCCCCACCCCAACAAACCACACTGTCACCCACTCCCCACCACTACCATCAAGCTTCAGAACAGACCTGCCTCAGAGAACAGGCTTCCCAGGGGACTGCAGAAGGAAGCTACTGTTGTTCTCAGCTGAATAAGCCTGATACTATTAGAAAGAATGTAGCGAGTGTTGTCAGCCTGAAAGGTGGTGGTCTTTTGATTTCCTACAGATCCAGAGTTTCGTCTTGCAAGTAGTGGCAAGTCTAATGCAGTTTTTGAAAACAGTTCCCACAACAATCTGTAACAGTATCTTACATACTTTTGTGTTTCAATGTACTTCTTCACTTGACATAAACAAGAGTAAAGGCTAAATTTTCAACTATCTTTTTCAATTTTAACCTTATTTTGAGGAAAAGAAATGAAGTTTCTTACTAGCTGCTCCTGGTTCTTCATTTGATCAGCTGCCTGCTTGGCTAGAGCAGCTTTGGCTACTTCAGCTGCTCGACGCTCTTTTTCCAGGCGTTCTGCTTCCTCTTTTGCACGCTTCCGTTCTTGATCCAGTTCTAGAGCCCTTCGAGTCTGCTCCTCTAGCTCTGCCAAGAGGAAAGTTTACAGACAAGGTATCACTACCTAGCTCTTCCTCATACATATCAGAGACACCAGCATATGCTCAAAATAAAGTAACCTAGAACACTTAACCAAGACTTCCAAGACTGCCTCAAGCTAAGGAAAGCTGTAGAGCATGTTACCCAGAGCTCTGTTCCATGTCTGATTTCCCCTCCACTTTAAGACATTCTTTGGATATAATTCATCTCACCTGACAGTTTTGACAGCCCAGTGTTTCAGGCAACTCTCACCACACTGATAAAGCTAAACACCAAAATATATGTACATATACATGCACATGCTCCTACTATGATGGTACTTTAAGTACATTAAGTTACTCTCTTAAAGAAAGCAAACAAACATCATCACCTTTATTAAAATGTCTGGCAGATTCCTTAATCACAGCTCAAAATTTAAGCACATGCCTCCAGCAATATGACTTAAGACCAACTGGAAGGGTCAGAAAAATTCTTTGTATATCAGAGGAGGAAAACTTCAAATCAAAGGAGAGATAAAAGCTGTCTAGCTGCCTGTGTTGCAAAATACTGGAATCTAAAGGGCAAAACCCTTGGTGAAATAGGAAGTAATAATAATAATCTATCAGTACTGCAAGGTAAGGTTTACACAGACAAAATATACTCCTCCCCTGATCTGAAAAATAAGGTGACTATGAGAAAAGTCTCTCTAAAGCTCTTTGCTGGTTCTAATGATAAAATTCCTGCTATGTACTTGGCTAGGCACAGCTGTCACAGACTCCTTCACCAGAAAACCCAAATGACTACTCATTTTTCCAGTCATCCATTTGCCTTCACCATAAGCTTTAATACTATAAAAGCACCTCCCCAGGTATGCTGACATATGCTTCATCTTTGCACTTCTAGTTTTAAACAGTAATGTAATCACCATTCTTCAGCTGGTTTCCCAGGCCTACTACTACTCCAGTTATAAAATCAAATGAACAGCATCACAAGTATGTGAGGTTCTACAAATGCAGTACCTAAAATTAAATAAAACACAAAATTATTTAAAAACACTATTCAAATAAATCTTCCCATGAAGATGAAGAACACAAAACTACAACAGACACCATTTATATAAAGACTTCTCCATGAGTGAATAGAAGGCTAAAAAGACCAGCAACACATGAACATTATGTATTGCATCAGAAATTAGGCGGTATGGCTCACAAAGTTATGAGAAAATGTATATTGTCAAACCTCCAGTATCACCTCCAGTATCACTGTTTTGTCCTGGGACAAATAGCTCTCGCTAAACAATTCCATGGCACAGTTAGTGTTACCTGTCTGGATGTGTCCAACCTGTTCTGCATCGAAAGACTGAAAAAGGCAGCGGCAGAGCAGGAGAGCAGTGCCAGGCATATGTAATTTATTTGCATAGAGTTAATCAGTGATTCTCTCTATGATGCTTGAAGCCAAGAGTTAGGAAAAGAAAGGAGCAAGAAAACTTTTATGAATGTGAACCAAACCTGAAGTAGGGAAAAAAAAAAAAATAGAACATGGAGAGGAGGGACTGGGAAGTCATGGAGGCAGGGAGTCTACAGGGTGATTGGTGAAACTACATGTTTCGTCACTGATGTCTGACAAGACTTTAATTCTCAATTTCTCAAATCCTACAAAGGAATAGGAAAGGAGGAAGGAACACGGAATTTCCAAATTATAAGCTAAATTCAACAAAATCCTAGAGAAAGTACTTTGAATCTTCCCCTCTAATTCCCTTGCTTCCTCCAACTCCAGGTGTTCAACACTAAGCATTTCATAATTCCGAGCTGAACTGTGTATGCATTAATTTTCTTTTTACTAAATCAAAACTTTTGCTATATTAGAAATTGGTTTTATATTAAGAAGATACAAACACATGCGCACTATTGTTTTAACACTGAAAAAGCGTATCTCTTACCACTATTAGTAAAATAATACCCCCCACACAGTAACAAAACACACCAACATACAGAGGATCGTGGAACTGAACTACCCAACTAAACTAAATACTGTCACCAGATTTAAGAAACCTATGACCTCACCTTTTTGAGCTTTCATTGTTTGCTCCTCAATTTGTCTTAAGCGTTCCATTAATTCCTCCTTTTCACGCTCTATTCTTTCCTTTTCCTTTTCTGCTATCTCCCTTTTCTTCTTTTCATTTTCTAATTGTGCCCTGAAAAAAACAGTAAAAAGGTTTTTTTTACCCTCCAACATATTAAATGCTACTCCTTGGATGCTGGTAGTCAATTTTTCAGTTTACTCAGCTAGCAGGGAAGCACAATTTTAAATGCTTCTAATTCAGTTTCTGCTTCAAAATGCTGTAGATAAAAACAATTTATGAATAGAACTGATAATCAACCTTGGTTATGGTTCAGCCAGGTAAATCTGCAACTATATCCACATTTTAGGTATGATATTTCATCCAGGCTAGAAATGGCAACAGTATTTTTTAAACACACAAAAGGTAAGTCAAGACATTCTTCACTGAACTTGCATTAAGGGTTCACCTGTAGAGTATAAAATTCCTTTAGAATCAAGCAACAGAGAGGTAAGACTTTCACAAAATACATAACGGGGAACAACAGCACAGCTACCATTACCGTGCTGAAAGCTCAAAAAAGATACGTTTTTCTATTAAGACAGGTGAGCCATGCCAATTCACAAACCTGCTTAAACAGTGCAGAAAAAAAACCAGCTCTCTCTTTTCTACAATTCTAAGATATACAATATTCTATGACTTCTTAAAAAGGTAGAATTTTTTTCTTTTTCATGGAAGTTTGTTAATTACCTTTCCAATTGTTTCTGATGTTTCTCTTCTCTAGCTTGGGCCTTCATCTGTTGCACTTCAATTGTATCAGGTTTCCTCCTCCTCATGTACAATTCATGATTTCCCATACACAGTGCCAAAATTCGCTTGTTAATTCTCAGACGGGGTGCATAAAAAACAAAATCCTAGGAAAGAAAATAATTCCAGTATATCCATTAACCTAAAAAAATACACTTATGACAAGATTCAAAGCATTACTGCATTCTTGCATTAGTTAAACGAAAACTTCTAAGTATTTTGACATTTTGAGCGAGTGAACACAATAATCTATAAATCTAATTACTGTCAGAAACTCGTAAAATAAATTCAAAATTGCACCTGGAAAAGTCCAGAAATTAGCTGGTTTACATAAAATTAGTTATTTAAAATTCTAAAAAAGTAAGACTGCTCTCTACTCTATTCTGATGACATTTGACCTAGACAGTCTCATGAAATCTGCTGTTGTAACAAAAAAAACCCAACAACAACAACAACAACAAAAAAAAAAAAAAAAAAAAAAACAAAAAAAAAAAAAAAAANAAAACAGGAGGGAAGAGGCAGAGAACTTAGCATCTTATGCTGTCTTGTCAACACATCACAAAGTATTAGCTGACTTAAAAACGCCCAACAGTTTAGGAGTATCAAACAGAACGAAAAGAGAGAAAATAAACATATTCAAAACGAACATTTTCTTTTGGTTAGTGACTATTCGATCACTAAAAGTAATAAATGTCACCAATATTTATTCATGGCTTAACACCACAGCAAGTCCCTGCAGGCTTAAATCTCTTCATATAGCAAGTGATACTATTCTACACCCTACTTACAGGGGCCTTTTTGTCAATTGGCTTTATGACAAATTTTTTGTCATTAAAAGAGATGTTTCTTATTTCGCTCCAAGGAAAACCAATCTTGGGTGTCAGCCTTCGAAGAGAAAAAGTTCTCATTAGAAGCAGCAAGGATGTGCACTTCATACATATATATATACATATATATGAATTCAGTAAGGTTTATGTCTGTACCATTTTCATTATTACACTTAGCTACATTCAGAATATTACATTTACAACATTATGTTTTAATGTAAACATAAACAACAGTTCAAGCATATTTTGGTAGATTTTTCTTCTTACAAATATTCCATCAAATGAATTACATTTTAATAAAGTACATGGCATTGTAACAAAAGGAATTCCGATTTGTGACTTATTCTACTACTATTACCTAGATGCTAAACATCGTGATCAGGTACTAATTCTTTATATGGTATTGGTAACTGTATTTTCACTTGAAAGAGAACTATTTAAAATTTGAGAAACTGACATTTCAAATACTGAAATTAAAGTAACTTTCAGCCATGTTGTACTTCTGTTTAGCTCAGATCTGTGTTCTCACATTTTCAGAATTCAAAGTAAATTTGTTTCCCTTGCATCTTAAGCAAAATAAATTAAATTCAGAAATTGTTATAATGTTATGCATCAACTGTGTAACAGTAAATATTTTTCTCTGTCAGCACAGAAAGTTTAATTCATATAATCCTAATTATAAATACCAGAAAATACTTCATATTTGTTTGCTAACTATCAGGAGATAGGAAATACCAAAAATTGCCTCATAGCTCAATCTGATCTGAACATTTTGAATATTTCCTTCTTTCAGGAGTTATATTGCCATCTAATGGCAATTAAGGCTTACAGAATTTTGTTACAGAGTATATACATCTAAAGTTGACTGCTCCCATCTCGAGTTTGACACATCATGTTTAACTTCAAATGACTGTGAACGGTTTGTTGACATCAGATACTACTAACAAGTGCTTGTAAAGAAAGAAAAGAGTAAGTCTGTTGTTCTATTTCCAAATTCTTCATATTTCTGACATTTCAGCTTTTCCAAGTAGAACAGATTATTTGATCTCTTCATCAGGACACAAGACTGATCTATTTTCTTCAGTGTCTAAAAGGTTTCACTTTTAAATACTCAAGTTTATCATGCTCCAACATGTATAATCCTTGTCATGGCTCTTACAAATGTTTCTCATTAAATATGCTGCTCAGCTTTAAAATGTCCTTTTCATCCTGACTGAAGGGAATGTCTTGAGACAAAGGTACAGGAAGAAACCATATAAAGATGGTCTAGCTGTAGTAATCCATATGAAGGAATGTAAATTTAAACTTCTATAGAACTGCTCTTCCTTTCCCTTCTTTAGCATCCCTAATCTTTGAAATTCAAACATTCTGGCAGTTAACATCTCTCTCTCTTTTTCTATCTCTTATATAGATTAGAAGGAGAACCTGTTTTGCTAGATCTTACTGAACACACTGTAAGGTGGGGGTTGTACCATCTCAGGTAGTATCTCCTAGGACAGAACTGCAAAATGAGTATTATCCACTTACTTATCATCGTGCTCATAAATATTCAGACCCAAAGCATCAACTCCTAGCCATAATTCAGTTCCCTTTTTGTTCTTTATTTCAAAATAGTTGACTCCATACATTTCCAAGTCTTGCGCTATCTTAAGGTATTCCATCATAGAATCTTCCCTGATGAAGAGGAAAAATTGGTATAGTTTAGACAACAAATTATAAGTACATTGTAAGAATAAGGGAACTACAGAATAAACAGTTAGGGTAAAATCTAGATATGAATTAAATCTCTCTTTGAAAGAGTTTGACTCAGATACTTTTAAAGAGCTCTACACCCTAATATCCAACTAGAGTCCAATCACTGCATTTTGTCTTTCTGCCCCATGAGCTAAGGAAATACTAAATGAATTTTACAGGCAGGCAGCTGCGGACAAAGGCAGTTGACAGCCTTACCAGAAATCATGTAGGTAAACCAATAACCTAATTGGAAACTCAACTCTCATGGAAGTCTTTCGTAACTACCTACCCTGGTCAGAATAAAAGGAAGCCACTCTCTAAACAAATACCCTAATAATAATGAAAAGTGTTATGAACATTTTTTACATGATTACCTTAACATTCCCCTGTGCTCTTCATGCCAGTTCTGTATTCTTTCTTCCCACTGTTCTTTTGTCAGTTTGTGCTGCTCTAACACACTGTGAATAGAAATTGTTGCTATTAAATGACTCTGACAACAAAATTAACCCCTTTTGTTGCACAGCACAACATACGTGTTAATTGAATAAACTTAGAGATTACTTCCTGTACACTGCTCATATTCTCAGCACAGAAACAGAAACTTTGTATTTCAACAAATTCCCGTCCAAAATAGTGTCAGTCACTTCTTTTTACCTGGTATTCTGTATTCTTTGTAATATAAAAGTCACACCATCGCATACCTCAACTTTCAGCTAAGTCATAAAATGTAATGTTTGCAACAGCTGAAAATGCACACCAACAGAATCTTCTGGCAACAATGCTTGCAAATAAATTTCTAGGTATGCAAAGATACACTCAAGCTTTCACTCGGCTGCCATTTGAAAGAAAAAGTAAGAAATCACAACAAGTTAGCAGACAATCTAGATGAGGGTTTTTTGCGCGTGGTTTTTTGTTTATTTTTCCTTTTAAAATAAAATCAATATAGAAGCAGCTTCAGAGAGCTATTTGATGTTTAATCTACAAGAGGCTGCAATGATGGAGTTATATTTTGGCCTACTAGACCTTTCGGTGTAGTACTGCAGTAAGAAATCAAACGCATATGATAACTTTATCAATCTTTTATTCCATGCACCCAGCATTTCAGGCATCCCTGAAGAAACTGTTTCAAAGGACAATTAAAAAATCATCTGAGCATTTGTCTACTGAAAAGGAACACCTTAAGTATATAAATTCATGTTATACTCAAGCATTTCAGTGTTCAGACTGTCATCATAACTGAGCAAAAAACCAAGACTTGTGAACATATTCAGTAATTACTGGTTCTACATCTCCCTGACTTTCCAACAAAGGGTATTTTTCTAGGAAGCCTACACAAAAAGTATAAACTTCACTGTCACAAGCTGGAAGCAAAGAGCCAAACCCAAGCTTTTCACCAGGATTTTTAAAAATCAGAAATGTTTCCAGAAGTATTTCTTTCAATACTTCCTCACAATCTTTGAAATGCCTGTTTGCTAGAAAATTCTCAAGCTTAGTTATGCTAAAAAGTGAGCTTGCCCCTTTAGTTTTCAAACCAAAGAGACAAAGCACATGACAAAGAAACCTCAAAATACAGCATGGCTCTCATTTCTTTGACAAGGTACTAATGTTACATATTTAGTTGGTACATGTTTGTCCACAATACAGCACTAGGTATTTATCTACACTAACAAAGTTGTCTAACTTTGTACATTTGTGTTGCAATGCTTCTCTTCATGCCAAACACATCAGGGGCATCATTTCAGTTGTGTAAAGAAACAGAACAATAATCTTGGTGCTTACTTTCCCTAACCAACTAGAGGAGCAACCGATACAAAAGAGCCTATTCTCAACAGCAATGGCAACAATTTCGTTTCTAAATTTTCTGTTCAGGCTTGCACTTTCCTGCAATATATTTTATTTGCAGTACACTTTTACTTTCAGGAAATTATTAAAATTTAAGTGTACCAAAACACGGAAACTGAAGAAAAGGAGAGAGTATCAAACAAATTTTAGTTACTTCTATATTTGAGTATTTTGATTTTAATTAAGCAGAAGCAGGGAGCCAAGAATATTACATGATTTTGGAGTACTTTGGAAATCTGTTCAACTAAATCTGTGCAGGTGTTTGTGGACAGGACAGGAAATATGTCTCAAGAAACCTGCAGCTTCTTTGTTATTTTAAGTCTAAATTAGGATCTCTAACTCTTACTAGCAAAAAGAGGAACTCTAAGAAAGCCACCATTAAATGCATGTTACCGCTTAATATTTTATTTATTAAAAATGTGCTACAGCTAGGTTTATATGCAGCAGTTGGTGCAAAGCCTGTCTCACTCACCGCTGGGGAAGAAGCCTGTCATTGGCTAAGTAGCCCAGCTTATGGATCTCCTTACTGTAATCTCCATACTTGGACTGGACAGCGTAAGAAGCCAGAAGAACTGCAGTTTCTGGTGGGCAATATATTTCATCATTTAAGATCGACTCTTTGACTTGCAGGAAGAAAAGTCTCTGAGTTATTTCCTGAATCAATTCTTCAGATACATCCTCTGGAAAAAACTTGGCCCTAAACTTAAACTGCAAAGGATTTTCTTTCCGTACATCTTGCTGTGTTACCTGAGGGAAAGAAATAAAGAGAAAAATAAAAAGAGCACTAAATGGTAAATTAAATGTGATTACATAGTACTTAACACTTTAGCTTCTCTACACTGAAACCCAGAGCTTCCTGACAAGCCCACTGTGCAACTCACTGAAAGGTTCACAAGGCACAAACAAGCACATCAATTTGAATAAACCAGATCATTTTGAAATACTACTTACAGGATGATAAAGAGATTTTTTCTGTAGGCTTGTGTGAATTTGTATTTATCACAATAAAGATCTAGAAACTATAAGTTGTAAGAGACATGAAAAAGATCAAAACTACATCCAAGGACCATCTGTAGGAAGTAATAAACCAGGGTCTAACAACGGTTCTTCAGCAAGAACTACAATGAAAAATGTGAACTACGCATTTCTTCAGTGTGAGTGTAAAGTTGGATTCTTTTAAAAGTCTTTCAACTATTGAACTAAATATATGTGTTTTGTTTCTGTGCAAAAACCTTAATTCCTTTAATCACATTATTTTTCTAGAATGGATAAGCTTTAAAACAGTGATTGCTGCAAAGAGATCAGATGTGGTCTTAACATCTACTCCAGATTTCAACAAAAACTGTTTTTACGTAGAATTCCATTTCATTTGTGCTCAGCTTGCTACACCAATTATGACCAAAGCAAAAACATTCAAAATTAAACTAATTTTAGGATAAAAAAGTAATTGTTAAAATGTACATTCATAGTAAAATAATTCTCATACATCCCAATTCAAGCACTTTATTACACACTTAATTTTATGTGCACTACTAGTCCCACTAAAACCTTCTTGCTACGCATGAAATGATGTATCTGTTTGCTCAACTTGAAGGAAATCTCAAAAACCACGACTATAATAAATACAAGCTTTTAAACACCAAAGGCAACATAAGTACATATACATTCAACATTTGAGACGTCAGTTTTTAAAGTTTTGCTCAATTTTCATTACTGTTGTGCATTATTTACAGAAGCAGCATTTCATGTAAATGTCACGAGTGAAAAATTAGTTGTGCTCACCATAATAAAATCTTACTTGCACATCTATTCTTTATCAGATTGTATCTGTATTTACTGAAAATATGTAAAGAGTAATTTAAAAGCGAGAGCCAGTTAATTCGATGCATTTCAGAGTCAAATGTTACAAGTTTTTCCAAAGAAAAGATAAATAACTGCCTTAGTCAAGGTTTAAAAAATGAGCACACCCTCAACTGCTTCTGAACTGCACCAACAACTTAAATTGCTAAAGGTTTTCATAGAGCAATGTCTTCTGTATTTTTCACAACTGATGTAATACATCTCAGTCTCGGACAACTTGGACAAGCCATTACAGCTAACAGAGCATCTGTAGCACTACGATGTTTATTGTGTATGAAACAAGACACATACGAAATTCTAGGAGACAGATTTGGTGGTTAGCAGACTTAACTCACTGGATTTACCACAGAGGAGAAGCAAAGATTACATAAGCACAGACAGTAGGACTTGCTCCTAAAACCCTCCCAATTTGCCTCCTAATACTGAAGACTAAAAATGTATTCTTGATTAGGTTGAACTAAAAAATAAGTATCTCCATTCTAAACAGTGACATTACCAAACAATCTGACAGCCAATATTAAAATTGGAAGTGATCATTCAAATTCATAAATACAATTTAAAGTAAAATTACTTGGTTCCCAGTAGCTGGGAGATACAAGGTACTCAATGCCATTTGGAAAAAAAAGATAAATTATCCTACAATCTACCTACTAGATACCTAAAGTTTAGAAGCCTATTATTTTGCCTTGTTTAAAGATCTATAGCTGTACGCACACAAACTCCTGAAGCTCAAATACTTCCCATACACACATACAAACTGTAAAACATTTATTCTGTTATGTTTTTCTACATGAAAATGGGACAACCATACGAATTAAAGTTTTCCTAATGCATGCATGCATGCATTCCACAGTACTGGAAACTGTCTCCTCAAATTAAATATTGATGTAGCTTTGCATATTCTTTTATAACTAATCTAACTTAAGACCGTATGTTGTCATTTAAAGCAAATGAAAAGCTATTTCCAACTAAATTTGAAAACTACACCTCACTTAAAATATTAAATCAGCAAATCTTATAAAGTATACTCAAACTGTACACTTGGCTAAATATGAGGGAATTGTTACCTTTTTATTTAGCTTCAGCCAAGTTGAGTAGCCTTTGCTGTCCACATATTGCAGCCCAAAAAACCAGACTTCACGAAGACCCACAGTTTTCACCACCTAAAGATAAATGAGCCATAAGCATCAGGAATCACTACAATACATTTTTTTAACTGGTACTGTGTAGCTTAATAAAGCTACGTAAACAATTTCAAAACAAAATGTAATCAAGTCTTACAAGAACAAAAAGATAATATAGTACAAAATGTCAGGTTCAGGGAACCCCAGAGTTCTAAATAAACTCAAACGCTCCAAGCTACCAACTGGAGCGTGCAGCTTACTGTGTACATCAGCACCTGAGGAACAGAAGGGAGTAACAGGACCCTGAGGTTATAAAGCACATCTGGGAAGTGATCTGCAGACCTACGGAGAAGTGAGTACACTTCAGTAGAAGACAACTGGTGAAACGATAAAAAAGAGTAATATTTGTGGGCAAGTATGGTGTAATGAGGATGACCAGCCTCCTTCAAATACTTCTGCCATCTTCTAAGAGTTAATGATAAAAGGGGTAAGGATGATCTACCTAATTAAACATACATGACTTTCCTGTAAGATTTCTGACCAGGTCTATCACCAAAAGCTACTAAAGAAGCAAAATTGTCCTTGAATAGAGAGAAGGTGGTTTTATGGATACACTACTTAAAAAGACAGACAAAAAACCCAAGCTGTTTTCCTAACAGAACTGTAGTGTAACAACTAGGGAAGTCCCCCAGGACTTCAAAAAAGGATGAAACTGATGTGACAAAATCTGCTGTAAAAAACCTTCCATAAAGATCTGTGAATAACAGTAAAAAGATGAACCTCAATAAAGATCATATTTAATAAAAGCAAAACACTGTACATAAAAGACGACAATTTAAATTATGTGAACAAAGTTCTAGTTGTAAAGCAAAAAGGCAGGAAAACCATTACATTATTATACACAAATATAATGGTGATGTATTTCACAAATCTCTAATTCTACATAAGGACCGGTCACATCAACTTATAAAAAAGGATGCAGCACTGGAAATGTTTCAGAAATGCTGAAAAGAATGATCAGTGACTTGGAACATTTTCTGCATAGCTAAGACAAGAACTAGGGCTACGGACAGAGAAATAAGAAAAGAGATGATACAGGTCTATAAAACTTGCACGGCATGTAGAAGGAAAATACAGAACGATTATTCATTATTTCTCATAATGTAAGAATTAAGAGAATCAACAAAAATCATGACATAGCAGGCTCGAAGCAAACAAAAGGAAGCACTTTTACTACTGAGTATAATGAAACTGAGGAACTATTTTACAAGTCTTTTGCACAGCAAAAGCACATGTGGATTTAACAAGCAATTAATCAGAAAAGTCCAGCAAAGATTATTAGATGACTGCAAACTCTGGCTCCAAAGATCACGTATGGTAGTACTTACATATGTCCTCAGGTTGGACCCATGGTGCCAAGCTGCTTTACTGAAGGCAGTTTTATGGAAGCATTCAGATGCATGTGAAGTAAATAGAATTTTACACATAGATCCTCCTCCATTTTAAAGTAGTACTATCGGGTTGCAAAATTAAGATTTCGAAAATTAGAAAATGTCATAAGATAACTATGCAAACTTACTTCTGCTGTCTTGCATATTTGCATAATCACTTTACAACCATTTGAGTGTGCACCTTTTTTCCTCCTCTATCCATTCACCTTCAAGGTCCAAAGCACAAAACAGACAATGTTTGTGGAACCAACCTGATTGATGTTTTTACTGAACACGGTTATTTCCTCTAGAATTCCCACATCATTTACTTTAGAACGTAAGAAACAGTAAGAACAGGTATATGCTACTTGTACGGTACCAAGTAACATGAAATTTGGTGTCCCGACTCAAAAATTTCAGACCTGCTGTTTCTTTTGGCACACACCTCCTACATAATGCTGATCAAACTACTTACGGCTTTATCAGATGAGTGAGAATGCTCTTTATTTAGCAGCTGTCCAAGCTGAGCCCTTGTACCTTATCAGCTCTCTGAGCTGCAAAGAACTGCAGATGCTCAACAGCCCTGCCCCTAAGGCATAAGGAGGCAAGTGCTTATGCTCACGTCAAAACATTTTGCTCTCAGCCCACTAACTATGGGCCTCGAGACACACATGATTTAAATACAGACAACCTGGATACAGCAATGCAGAGCTACACAAGTTTGCAAAATCAACACTCAAACGATCACAATCCATAAATAAGGAACAAGCATTGCCTACACTGCCTCTCAGCTCAAAGGAAAGAGAAAAAACACCTTTCTGGAACTTTGTACCAAGATAACACATGCACTTACGCACTGCAGTAGCATGATATGAAAAGTAAGTAGAGAATGAAAAACTTTGGAGTTTGAATCTGGCTCAAAACTTTCATTAAGTAGCTTCAAGCAAATGTTCATCACATCTGTAAAACAGATTTATCCACCATCACCTACAACTTGACTACTAATAGGCAATAAAAACTTCTTGGAGAAGAAAAGCAACCTGAACAATATATGTCTGGGTAAATCGCAACATACACATAAGGACAACCTAAGGACTTCAAACAGTCATCTTCCAAAAGATTGTAAATAAGGCTTCAGAGGCATCTGGAAGAGACAGTGGGGTACAACACAAAATGAAGGAGACAACCCTCACATTCTTTCTGAATGGCAGCTACAGTGAACCAAAAGCTACTAATGCACAGTGCTAACACAACAGAACAACCTCCCATGATTACCACCAGACTAAGGAAACATATCCCTCACAGGGTTCTTCCTCTCCTAGGCAAGCTATGGATGCTTAACCAGTTGACTACAGGAGGATAAATCCCCTCTTGCCTGTTCTGACCACTGACAGGATAGACAGAGGGACCAACAACAGGCATGTCAGAACACCTTCTGAAATGCAAGTAATAAAAAAGTAAAAAGCTTGTGCAATAAATAAGAAGTTTACTGAGTTTGACAATGGAAGAGAAAAGAGAAAACCACATATTTCAAACGCTGTCTGCTAGGAGACAAAGATGATGAGAAAATCCAACAACTCCAGAAAATACCAATTAAAAGCTTAAAAGAACACTGGGGGATAAAAGGCTGAAAGGATGTTCATCAAAAATGCAGAGCAGCACTAGATAACAGCAGAATTCATGGAGAAGTTATTTTCTGCAAGCAATAACCAACCTGCTTGGCATGTTCACCATTTCTGCACAAACCTTGAAGGCCAATCCTTTCAATAACAGTGCTATTCAACTCTCTACAGAGAAACAGGATAACTTTCTGTCTGAAAATTTCATGCTGGTTTCACAATACAGTTCAGCTCTTGATGTTACACTGTGGAACTCATACATGAATTTAAGATCAGGCTAAAAATGTTTCCCACACAGAACTATTCTGGTTGATTTTTCTTGACCTAAATTTTTTTCAGTTTAAAACTCCAGAGGTAAGAGCTGGTGAGATGTCAAACACCACACAGCGAACCGAGGAACAAAGAAGAGAGCATGACAACAAATTCAGAACTGTATCTTTGTTCCCTGTTTGCAAATGCCCCAATTTGGATGAACCTGATTACCTGGGCACAAGACATTACATACCAGAATGTCACCCCACCCAACAGCGCATGGCAGAAGATAGCAAAGGCTGGCAAAAGACAAGTAACAGCTTGAGGCTTCTATGCTGCAGAAGACCATACTTTTATTTGATGGTGATGTTGGTTAGACAAAAAGCAGGACTGCCCTTCTTACGAGAAGTCTTTTTAAGTCATGAAGTTTATTCCTATGTTGGGGCTGAAGATACACTGCTACTGATGCTAGAGAAAAGGGCAGGCAGTTAAGAGTCAGTCATTTCAAACAAAAATGGCAAAGGCAACTTCATTTGTCTAAAAGAGAAAGTTCAGTGTTAAAACAATAAACATTCTGTTCTTTTCAATTTATATAACAAGACATTTAATTGACTCTAAAAGGTGTAATAAAAGTTTGAAGCACTCTCTTTCAATGTGTTACTTTCTCTTAGTACTTATCATTACATACTTCAAGCATCTATAGTGGAATGGACAGAAACAACTACTAGACTTAACTGTTGATCTAAGTAAACTATTTTTGAAGAGTAATTTCAGGTATTTCCACATTTCCTAAATAAACACATACAGCTTGGATCTTGATAATAAACCATATTTATTGGTATCTTGTTGGAAAACGACACAACACATTGACAAGATTCTACTCTTAGTATTTCCTGTAACACTCCCCAACACAGATCAAAAGCTTGTTTCAAGACTCTGATGACTAACATCACATGAGTGCAAGAACAATCCTTTTTAAGAAATCGTTCACTTTGTCCATTTGACTGATGTACAACAGACACACCATCAAGTGAGAGTGTGCAGTTCTGATAGATCTGCAATCCACAAGCACATTAAGGTTATAATTTTCAACTATTCTTTGTGTTTTTTTCCTTTCCTTTTTTTTTAACGCAAATTCCAAACTGGTTCATAAAACAACATTATTTAGTTCTAACATTTGGGAAGTGAAAAACCATCTTGCACCATCCATTGTTGGAAAACAATTGTGTTAGCTTTCATTAATGAACTTACTGTTACATACATATTTCTAACATAGGCAATTCTAACAATTATATCACAGTAGCAACTCTATTATTAGACATAAAAAACACAATTTCAAAGCAGTTCTATACATTATTTATTTGAAGCCTCACTGGTAGCATATTTAGAGAGCTGTCTCCAAATTCAATACATCCATGAGAAGTAAAGAGGAAATTCACTAATTCAGAGCATAGCTTAGATAAAACAAGGAGAAACAATCTGTACATGAGAACGCTACCATTTTTTCAGACTATGCCTTAATAACCACAACACTCTTATGCGTTTGTACTCATATATACATAGAGGCATATAAGTTACCTGATCAAAGAGCTGCTTGCCTGTTGTATTGGGCTGGATGGCAAATTCCAACTCTGCATCCATTGTGGTTACTCTGACATTGATCTACAGAATATAAAGAAATATTTAAATCATACTGTAACAGTATAATACTTCTATATCCTATGACCAGCCTGTAACAAACAGTAATTTCAACAATTTTAATGGTTTTGTTTACATACAGAACATAGCAGTAAGAAAAACAGAAAATTTGAATCTGAAAAAATTCTCTTATTTTATTTAGTATAAAAGCATAATCAGGATAGTATTTACCAGCAGGTTGGAAGGTTAAACTAGAGAACAAAAGTTAAAAATAAATTTAATGGGATAGCTACTGAACAGCTGAAGAACACTGAGACATTCAGCTACTGGGCACTATCTCTCAGAGGGCTTCCCAAATGCATGCAAAAGAAAAGGTTCTTGGTCACGCACATATAATTTTAAGGTATTTATGCCTAGCAATATAAAAAGACAAGCAGCCTCCTGCTTGCCATTTCTAAAATCAAGCAGTTTGGTGGTCAACATATTTAGGACTAGAGCTCATACATCTCAAGACAGACTAGTAGCAGGTTTTCATCAACAGAAAGAAAAACTACAGAAGTCAGCTCTCCTTAGCACCAACCCCCTTTAACTCCCTTTCTACAAGACTAAAGAATCGCCACCATTAAACGAACTTCCTTCTGCTGAAAGGGAGGACCGTTTTCCAGATGACTCCTGACAATCACTGGGTTTACTTCTTATAAAACAAGAAGTCAAATATTGCAGGAGATAACTGGAAGCCTTACTTGGAAGTACAAGAGTCTTTTCCAATTTCTCTTCAGCTGGTACATACAGAAGGGAGAATTTCCACAAAACAGAACAAAGTATTAAATGCACAGCACTGTCTTCACAGTGTTAGAATGGTCCTCCAGTTCTACTGCCAGGGTATCATATTTTATTTATCTTTAGTGCATAGGAATATAAAGTGTTAAAGGTTAAATATACTTTCCTATAAATGCAAAAAACCCAAACTCACACAGATATATTGATATACTATAATTTCTCTCTACTATAAAAAAGTGAACAGGAATAAATTAGGACTTGTATCACAGATTCTTACACTACTTGATCTATGCATGTGCAAACCACTTCCATTAACTATTTCCCTAATTTTGCCACCAGGTGGAATACTTTGAGAAGTGAGTGTCTGGAAAAGAAGACAAGACAAGACACAGAAGGGACACCTAAGGTGGGGAAAAGAAAACTGCAGAGCACTTTGTCCTCGTGCAACAGGTGAAGCTTGATCACTCCTCCCTTTAGTGTCAAGGTAAACAACTTTGGGCATGAAGGGGATGTACAAGACAAGAGTTGCAGGAGCCTGAGGACCTCTAGGTTATAGACTTGCAAACAAGAATGATAGAAGGGGCTTAGCCAACTTTACCATGTGTGCAAACACTGATAAAGAACAAGAGTTGAAGACTTTGGAGTAAAAGATAGTTTAGTTTTATTGAAAAAAAAAAAATAGAGGGTGTGTGTCAGGAAGAGGGAAAAAGATGTTTTCTGTAGATTCTCTCAGTTTGTCCATTTCAAGAGAAGGAAAAAAAAACTTTATATAACAGAATTCCTCTAGCAAAATAACTAATTTTAAATGGTAGGTCCAACTCACTGTCAGTTGCACTAGTTTAAGCATGAGGGATTGCCCCTTAATAACAAAAATTTAATTTTTTAAAGCAGTTTTTCTAGTTTAAAAAATGAAGCCTTCTTTAGGGCAGCTACAAGTAATCAAGTTACAAAGAATAGGGCTAAAAAATAATTTTATTAAATGCCAAAGTGCTCTGTTATATAACAGCACCATCGTCAAAACAAGCAGCATCACAGAAGAGCTACAAAGCACAGCAAGTTCAACTAATTGCAGTAGCAGGCAGCAGAAACTTCTTATATAAATATCCTTGCAACAAATGTCATCTTGTACAAATGCAAGAATTACTACCTGAGAGTTTATCCTTCACAAGAACTAGAATACTCAAATAGTAAAATAATAGCTGTAATACAGAGGCAAACTCAATACAGCTCTGAATTCCATTTGTTTCTGGATGTTACTGTCCCAAAAAAATCTGAGTGCTCTAAGAGTACACGGCTTCTACACCTGCATTAGCTACAAACAGACATTAAGAGTACCTGGCCACTTACACACATTACAGTAACTGCTTAAATCTGTACCATTCCTGTTTATCTTTGAACTTCAAATTAACAGATCACTCAACTGCTAATGCATATTTGCACATTCAGTTCTAACAAAAAAGTTATAAATTGAATGATGGCAATATTAAAATATTACCTTTTGTGATATGAACTATTTAAGAAGAGACTTACAAAGTTAACACTACACTTCATTATCTGTCTGAATGCATTTGGACTGACTCAGATTTTTTGCATACAAATACCACGCTTCTACAAACTTGTAACATTGTTTCACATCTTCAATTACTTCTGGGCCGGGAAAGTATGAAAGTTACTTTTCTCAAAGCCTGCGGAGCCCCAAAGGTCTACTTATCTAATTCAAACCTTGATCACATGGCACCCTCTCAAGAAAAATCAAACCTTTGGTATCAGTTGCATTGTCTGCAAAATAAAGCTAGCAAACTATATTAACAAGAGTCACAACGGAAGTTTCCACTTTATAAATACGGCAGGGAACTGAGAAAACACAGGCAGAGAAAGAGGGTTCAGGAACTTCAGCAATGGTCCGTCACTCTTGTAACCTGCTGTTGGCTATCCAGCTACTTTGAAGCAATTCTCTTTATGTGACATAGGTGACAGGGGAAATTATCTGTACCACAAATTACAAGGACAGGCACTAATCTGAACCAACTTTACCACACAAATACAGAAACAGGAAGGGGCTCTTGCAATGGTGACAAGAGAAATGCATAAAGGTTTCCTGTAGCAAGTGTCGGAAGGCTACCACTACACATACCACAAGATCCCTTCAATGCCTGTTTTTCAAACTTGCTCTCACAAGGATCCCACATCTTTGTAACAGATTCTGATAGCTCTCTTCTTCACACCAGTTCAGCCATTTACTATCTCAAGTTTGCATATTAAATAGAATCACAGAATAGTTTGGCTTGGAAGGGACCTTTAAAGTTCACCTAGTTAATCCCTCTGCAACAAGCATGGACAGCTTCCTAGAGACCCATTCAACCTGACCTTGAATGTTTCCAAGGATGGGGCATCTACCACCTCCAACAATCTGGGCAATTGTTAGTGTTTCACCCTCCTGCATCATAAAAATTTTCTCACATCTAGTCTGAATCTATATCCTTTTAGTTCGAAACCATTACCCTTGTCCTATCGCAACAGGCCCTGATAAAAAGTTTGTCCCCACCTTTCTTACAAGCCCCCTTTAACTACTGAAAGGTCACAATAAGGCATCCCTGCCCCTTTCTCTTCCCCTGGCTGAACAACGCCAACTCTCTGAGCCCTTCCTCATAGGAGGGGATGCTCCATTCTGAGAACCATTTTTGTGATCCTCCTCTAGACCTGTTTCAACAACACCATTTCTTTCATTTCCTGTGCTGGGAGCCCAGAGCTGGATGCAGCACTGCAGGTGGGGTCTCCGCAGAGCGGAGCAGAGCAGAGGGGCAGAATCCCCTCCCTGGCCCTGCTGCCCACGCTGCTTTGGATGCAGCCCAGGGGATGTTCAGCTTTCTGTGAGTGCACATTGACAGCTCATGTCCAGCCTCTCATCCACCAGCACCCTCAAGTCCTTCTCAGCAGGGCTGCTCTCAATCTGTTCATCCCCCAGCCCATGTTGACACAGGGGGATGCCACAACCACGGCGCAGCACCTCGTATTTGGTCTTGCTGAACCTCACAAGGTTCACATTGGCCCACTTCTTGAGCTTGTCCAGGTCCTTGGCATCAGCAGCAGCCTGAGTTTATCTGTATTTTACCAGACTTGCTTCAGAATGATTAAACAAAGCCAAAGGAAAGGGAAGAACACACACTAAAGAACTACGTGTTGATTATTCTTTGCCAAGGGAGCAACTGATGTTTTGACAACAAATGTTGCCAATGGGTTGTGAGGATATTTGCCACAGCTCACAAAATAGTGTTTATAAAAAAAATTCTACCACAAATTATCTATTAAATAATTTATCAAAACCAATAAAGAGTACAGTCAATGAACATATCTCGAACAACAAACATCGATGTGCACTTAACAAACATCGATGTCCACTTAAACATCGATGTCCACTTAAACATCGATGTCCACTTCATTAGGGAATTATATTTTTATTGCATTCTTTCACCTTTAAGGACTTGAAAAAGTATTTCTACATTTTCTTGTAGTACCTAACTTCAACCCTCCACAATTTAAGGGAATATTGTACCGTCACATTAACCTTGGAATCTCTCCTCAAACAGATACAGTCCATGGAACATGCACAAAACTTGGCTGTAAGCTTAATAATCTACACTTTCTATTACTGTACATCAGCCATCCTTTGCAGATATTACTAATGGCACTTCAGCTTTCATCATGAACTCCAAAACTGAAGAGGTACCAATACTTAGAAAGAACACCATTTAAAATAACATGGAAATGGTCTCCAGAGGTTTTGCTTCGGTTTAATAAATGCAATACAAATTAGTCATTTGTAAAAGCCACAAAAACCAGTCTGATTCATAAGAAAATTACATACGGCAAAAAAAGTTTGTTCAAAGAGATTCCTCACACTAGTTCAGCCATTTACTATCTCAAGTTTGCATATTAAACTGTGTTAAGAGCAGCAGTATATTAGTCCCACTGCTTTACAGACTGCACAAATACACACGGCACTCTCTCTGCAGCAACATCAAAGTAGATATAGGAAGAGATAAAAGAAAAAGCTTTATTAAGAAGATAAGGTAAAAGGTAAGGATTAAACAGCATTAGGAACAAAAGGCTACAGAATAATGTCAAACTGATTTTCCTAATAGATAAATCAAAAGAAAGCAGTCCTCCAGGCTGACTTCAGTTGTCTATCTATACCATAGAAATAAATAATGAATTCAAGCCATAATTCAAATACTGCATTACACAGACTAAAAGATGTTCCAGTATAACACCACTGTAGTAAAAAAAAATTTATACACTATTTCAATTCAGTCACCTTACAGAAATCAGTTTGATCTTCCAAATATTAGAGTTTTAAACCACCATATTATTCCAGAATCTGTTATTCTGAATACATAATATCATAAAATGTTGAATAAATTTTTTTTTAAAAATCGTTTTTATTCTTAGTAACTTTGACTTTTATCTCTGTTATTCCCCAGCGTAATGCTTGCTTTCTCTCACACCTTGCAGTCTTGTACAAAAGTGCTGCAAATTATCACGAAAAGCAGATGATAATTTAACTCCTTTTACACCCTATAAACACAAATTTAAATGCAATATTTCATTCAATTAAATCTCATCTTCTTAGCCTATGAAATGATTAACAGTTATGTAACCCATGATGTCTAATTTTAGCTTCTATGTTTCTATTTTCGGTGCAGATCTGTGAGAACACCATACAGCTGAGAAACACTTTGTATCTATTCTTTTAGGAAAAAGTACTGAAAATAAGAGTCAACTAATACTCTGTTCTTCAGCAAGCTGAGAACTAAGAACACTGAGAACAGCCCTATTAACAGCTCGAATTTTGATTACAGCAGTAAAGATGTAATTAAACAAAGAAGTCATCAGTTTTATTCAGAAGGATCACAACATGCTAAATGCAACTGAAATTCACACTGCTAGGTAGAACTGAGAATAGTAAGTCTCTTCTAAAAACAAACTATTTGGTTTTAAAAGTAGAGTAGATGCTGAGTAACAGCTTGAAAAACTGGAAAGCCACTTTGTCACAAACCCAGCCAAAGTGAAGGAATATACTTTCCACTGAAGCAATCAAACAAGAAAATGTTTCAATTATGGGTATTTTTCAGATACATACTACCTTAATATCTCAGGACAATATACGAAAGTTGCTTTCACCCTTTAAAAACAGTCTTTTCACCCAAGCTATTTAACCTACTAGCCTCTAGGAGAGAAAATCCCAAACACATGACCTTTTACTACTCTGTGTAAGAATCACTCATGGTGGGATGATACTTACTTTAGACTGAGACTTCCCCGAAAAATAAAAGTTCTTCGCTCTAAAATTCCAATATGCCAAGACCTTCTACTAGTCTTCATTTACTTAATTTTGTCTGGAATACTACATAACTTTTCAACGTGAAACCAAAAAAAGTGAAACCTAATCTATTTAATTGCCTTTTCTGCAGTTCAATGTGTGCCAATTTAATTTAAACTGATCAATGGCTTATTTATTTGTTATTTTGTCAACCAAAAAATTCATCCTAAAAACACATGAAGAATTTACTTATAGTTGTACTGCACAGGTTTACATATTTACAAAACTACCAGACCTTCTGAAAACTATCAATTGGATCATTACAGCAGCCTGAAAAAAAAAAGTCACAGTAATACAGAACAGAGATAAAATAACACTGTCAAAAAGCCTGTCAGTTATGTTAACTGGGTTTTCTTAGCTCTCACCCATGATTATTTCATTAGTTTTCAGGTTAAATGATTTCTAGCAATAAAGCTACAGAATAGTGACTCAAAAATAAGCAACAAGGAGTTAAAGCATAAATAGCTTCTGGACTAGAAGTACATTTGGTTATTGTGGATTGTCCATAAAGACAACTCCCAAGAGCTACAGTAAATATCCATAGCAAGAGACCTCCTACTGTCCAGTACTATCAAATCTGAGCAGCACAGCAAGACTCTTCAAAGAACGTCGGATTCATTAAATATAACCGTGGGTAGGCTCTTAAGTCTCAGTCTCCAGAGAAGAAAGAAGGAGAAAAAAAAGAGAGGAGGGGGAAGGAAGAAGGAAGAAAGCTCCAAAACCATCTATCATTTAAGAAGCAACCAGAACAAAATCTAAGGTTTGATTTTTATAGTTAATACTACTTAACCTTTGGCAAGTGTGCTACTTCTTCATTCACTGACTACCAACTATAATTACAGCAACCTGCAGTTTACAGGAAGACACTGAGAAATGTAATCAACTTAATTTCATTTATAATGGCTCCTTTCACTTGGCTTCCCTCTAGGATCTCACATGCACCTAAACCATCAAGAGACACATGAACTCTTTATAAAAAGTCCCTTATAAAAGGAAAAAAATATCTTTGGCACAAGGCCAGCTTATTTCCCAAGATCTGGTAGCCAATATCCATTATTAGGGTGGACTGTGCGCTCTTTCAACATCACTGCAATCTCAGTTCTAAGGATATTGCTTTCCTTGTGAACAACCCTAAAATTCTTATTTCCTCCAATTTTCTCTGGTCCTTAAAATAGAGAACCCTGCCTGCCTAAATTTCATGGTTCCAATCTCAGAATTCAAAAAGAAGTTATCTCACCCAGGCTTTTTTTTTCCCTAGTCACTGCCTCTGTGGCTTCCTAGCTCTCCAGTTGCACGGAGCTGAATGAAGGCCTCAGAAACCATGAGCTCATAGTGATTTTCTGCCTCATTCTTAAAACAGAGTTTTCCAGTTGAGAAGCTCTATCAAAGGCAGCACTCAATTCTCATAGCCAGCACTCAAACAGGTTAGAAAACAGTATGCTGCCAATGCATTTTCCTGCCCTTTGTAGTGCAGCTTTCTGTCACAAGTGAGCAGAATACAGACAGCTACTTCCAGCTGCAGAAAGTGCCAAGATACTGCCCCTAATCCACTGGCAAGAAAAGAAGAAATTACAGAAACAAGGTATGACCAGTTGGTCATCAGACCAACTGCAAAGCTCAGAACAGAACTTCAAACCCTTAGTCCCACACTCACATTATGCATCAAGCTGTACCAGTTCCAAATATTGGCACACAACACACGATTTACAGAGGTAATTTCTGATTAATAGCAAAACGCTTTTATATATCTATGTATAGGGATGTACATGTGTATACACACACACATAGACACATTTATTCTTAGCAATAGACCTGCCCTGCTCCTAATCTGCTACCAAAACGAAACATCAGTAAACAAAGAAAGCCTGAAGGCTATTACATAAACCAACTGAGTTGAGTAGAAATAATCTGACAATTCAGTTCCCTTTCTGGAATGGTTTGCTCACTGGACACAAGTGGAAGAGACAAGCAAAAGTCATTTAGCACATGGCAGATGAAATCCTAAGCCAAAACTATTACATCAACAGAGAAAGAACTAACCTACTGAATAATTATCTTCTCAAAGACTTCTAGAATTATTATCAAAACAAAAGTTGGAGATTTTCTTCTCCCCTGGTTAGAAAGTGGCTGAACCCTTATCTTAGCTGAAGCCAGAGGAACAGGAGACCACAAACACTGCTCATTTCCTCCCTCCAAAACTTACTTTCTATGTGATACCCTCTACCACAGTAAAGCTACTATCTAACTTAGTGCAGACACTTTACACATGTTCTGTCTTCCCCTGCCAAATCCTGCAGCAAACCCTTCCACTGATTCTCACAGACACTGAGTCAGGCACAAATTATGCCTCCCTTAACCACTCTAAGTCAGCTCATCTCAAAGTCAACAATTCCTGAAAAGTCATTCCTCCTGCCAGCCAAATGGGCCCAAGTACTGCTCTCGCTTCCAACCATCCTCCATGCAACTTGCAGTACCAAGCTTTCTTGATCTTAATTTCCACGTGATGGTACTAAACTGTCTCAACTTCAACTGTACATGATCAAATCTCAGGAAATACAGAAAGGGCAAGGTCAAAACAACTGGAACAGTTATAAGACTATCCCTCTAAAAGGTAAAAACCCTTCTAGATTTTAGATGAATATAAACTTGCTACTTACTGGTTTCGGCATTTTTCTTGTTTTCTGTAGTCTTCCGTCCACTTAAATCTTCCAAAAACACTTTGCCCCCTTCTGCCAAAAGCAAAATTGAAAGGGTTGCTTTTAAATTAATGAAAAGTGAGTTTATGTACATCATAGCAAATAGCACAAATTCCAAAATAAGTAAGCAAGTGCTCTACATATACAAAATACACTTTTCAGCAGATGACATATAGAAAGAGCAACTAATTTAGCAAGTGCCAGAATCTACAGGTCTCTAAGCACTAACATCCTTCCTAGTTTTTGTAGAACATCTATGCAGTAATGTTACAATAAAGAGACAACATTTCCCCAAGTGCTACAGATTTTTTTAGAGGTTCTTTTATCACACATCATCTACTATTAAAAGCCTCTAACATTATTTACAAGAAACATCATTAAGACAAAAAAAACCCTCTAACATAATTTTAAAGCATCAAAACCGTATTTCCTGGCTATGAAATAATTCATTTCTCTCAGCAAAGGAATGATAGTCATTTTTCCCAAATGAAAAGAAATGCAAGTATACCAACACGGTAAAAAAAGGAAGAAAATCTGCTGTGCTTGAAATAACAGAGCCTTTTTCTTTCTAAGCAGAAGGCTATAAGTTATGTCTACGTGGTAATGAAAGTGTTCACAATTGTGTTCAGTTCCAAGAAAGTTTTTATGCCTTGAAAAAATATGCTTGCAATGTTATTGATAGATACCATCCTGCCTCCTTTTCAATTCCTTCTAACTCAGAAAGAGCATGCAGCCAGTCACCTTCTTGCGCATATTTACAGTAATGACTTCCACAAATCAGACCTGCTGCTAGTTTGCAAGAAGCATCAAAGATTGCATTGCCTTCAAAAATAATACTAACTGGAATTACACTTATACTAAGAAAAATGAGTGTGACATGCTAGTCAGAATAATCTGAGACTTCAGTATTATAACTCCACAGCTGCAACAGATCAAAAAAATCTGCAGAAGTGCTTAAAAGAAAAAAAAAAAGAAAAAAAGAATACTTGAGAGCAATCCAGCTATTAATACCAAGATTTTGTGTAACTGATCTTTCATGCATACAGAAAAATGAAAAAATAAAGTATTTTTATATAAAAAATAAAAAATAAGTTAATTTTCCTTGCTTCTTGGCAATTAAAATACAGTAAAATATTAGAAACATTTGCACAGCAATTTAAGGTGCACCAGCACTTTATTTTTTATTTTTCCTTCTAATCTGTAGAGTAATGTTTGAAAAGAGGGACTGAATAAACAGATACAGAAAACAGAATTTAAGAAGCATAAATGTTGTCGACTGGTAAAGAAAACAAATGTTAAGACTAAAGATTACAGGAAAAGAGATCTAATGCATAATTCAGAGGTGGAAGAAAACTCGTTTAACAAAAAATCAGCCTGAAAACATTAAAACACTATCTTGAAGTTACATTCATTATGATATAACTAAACCAGCCCAGCTCTAAAGGTATAATAATACTGTTTGCCTAGCATAAAGACAATTACATTCCAGTAGATTTTTTTAATTACAGAAGATACTCTAGAGAACTGGACAGTATCAGTCATGTCCCAAATGCAGGCTCGCTGCCTGATGTGCAGTGCCAATTTACACACTGAGCCGAGGCATTTCCATTTCTTTATTCTGGTCTGCACAGAGCAGGGCACTGGGTCGGAACCCACCAAAGGCTGGCACCCCAATCATCAAAATTTTACACCCTTCATACATTTCAGGAAACAAAAATCACGCTTTATTTGCTACAGGTTACATAGATCTCTTCTTGATTAACATTCTACCTTCTACTGGTTCAATGATTCTCTCGCTTCTCCTGCCAATCAGTGAACATGCTCAGCCATTCCACTCTTGAGTTGTGGGCTTCAGAGTCTGTGGGCCCCGAGCTGCAGGCACAGTCTCCCCCTGCCACAACTACCTTTTCTCCACTCAGAGCTGATTCAGCCCAGTTGCTGAGTTGGCTTTGTTTGTTTCTTCCTTATCTTGGGAGTTCTGCCAAATGTCCTTGTGGTTCGTGAATTCTGCATTCCCTCTGCCCACTATCAATGGAACATCCTTCTTCCCAAACTTTGCTAACTTCCCCCTGGGTCCGAGATGGCTTAAGAGTGTCAAGTCCTAAATCTTAATAAGGCAATTCTACTGACAAGTCACTTATCTTTCTAACACCTGGACATCAGCAGTAAGATTACTATTCTAAGATACTGTTAAATGTATTCTTGAACATTATGAAAACATTTTTCCTCTACTCCTCTCCCCCTCTTTTTTTAACCACAAAAGCTTCCAGGGCAGGAAGAAAAAAAAATGGCTTTTGATAAACTCCGACTTTTGCTAAAAATTCAACAGCGCATTTCCCTTTCAGAGAAGGGACTGCCTCCTCTTCTCCCTTCTTTCCTTAATGTACTCCTTGGAAAAATCCAAGAAAATAACAGAAACCAACACAAGCTTGGCTCTAATATTTGCTAACAGCAGGATTCCGAGCTGTAGTAATCCCTGTGCTCACCTCTGACAGCAGAGACTCAGTCCTTGAAAAACTGAGGGCAGATTGAAGCCCTAGAGTTACACTCAGTTAATTAACGATGCAAAAGCTAAATTAGACTCTCATCCACCATTTTGTAAGCGTGCCAACTCAACAGTACCAAAAGGAACAGAAAGTAGTGCAACTACTTTCCTGTGCCTTTAGTTACAGAGCACTGAAAAGAAGGGGTATGGTAAGATGACTGATAAGGGAGTCCAGTCTCCAGGAGAGCAATGACAGCATATGGCACAGGACCAAGATCTGTGTTATCAAATGATTACCTTCTGAGGTCTTTCTAAGAGTCAACAGATCTAGCAATTTCTACAATGATTGTCATACCCTCATACATTTTATCACTAGAAATTCAATCCTAAACATGTTCCAGATTTTTACTTTGGGCTTTACTCAAACATTTTGTTGTAATACAATCAACAAACCATATTTTTTTTATCTGAAAACATACTTTAAAACATTAAGGTAGCTTTTAAAATCAGAAATGCGACTACAGAGTTTTACAGGTTAATCCTATGTCATCAAACCACAATTGGGAGACATGTTTTTGCATGCAAGAGAACAAAGTTATCAGCAAAAAGCAAGAATCCTCTTATGCAAAACTCATTAAAAATGAAGTCTCACTGTTAGTCCCACAAATCTCATGGGGCTGAGAAATTATCACAGTATATGAGCAATACAAGAAAAAAAAAATATCAAAACAAACAGCAACCCACTTTTTTTTTGTTGAACTGTTTGCTTGTAATATCTTTAACTGAAAAAAAAAACCAACCTGTATTTCTCTAAAAAGACAAATTTTTAAAACATTTTTAGCCAAAACCAAATTTATAGCCAACTATGTTGAAATTATTTCCATTGCTTTCATTTTATATATAATACAAAAAAACAGCCTGTGTCTATGTTTTCATACTCAAAATGCTGTGCAATTTTGAAATGATACATTTACACAAACACATTGTAACTATTATACGTATATACAAATCAAGAAGTTCGCAGATCTTAAAACTGCAAATATTGACATCAAATAAGTAATGAATAAAAAACGAAAATCACCCTATCTTTCCCAATTATTGGCACCAGCTAACATTAAAAAGAAAACAAATATGAGGAAAACATTGGGCCAAAAGAAACCAGAAATTGCAGCCAGGCAAAATACTGTGTATCTCCACTATTATTACTGGCGTGGCAGTTCACTTTTGCTACTAATGCCATTTCAGACAAACTTATATTTAGCAGACGCAAATTTTTAACTTTGAAGCAACTTATTACTTAGACTTACTTTTCTCTTAACACTCACAGGAAACGGCATTGCTAATAGTGAAAAAAAAACAAAAAAAACAACAGCAAAAAAGACCCCAGTCAGCTGGGATTGGGAATGATATTCCGTTTCCTTCCTGCATTCTGAAACCAGCTTGTGACCTACTAGGCATAAAGGCTCATCACTTGGGCATTTAAAATCCTAAAGGTCCCTCTTCCAAGTCAGGATTAACAAGGGTTTGACTTTGCAGAGTTCCTACTGCTACAACAGTCAGGACCTTCAGGAGCGTATGCAGTAATCTGGACTCTGGACCAAAAAACCAAAAGTATCAGCAGGTTCCACATCACAGATAAAAAAGTCACCCAGAACATCAAGAACTCTCTTCAAATGAAAAGCTGTGATTTCGATTCATTTCACTACAAGGCAGTTAAGATTTTTAAATCAGTATCATCCATGTTTCCAGTTATGCCACAGAAAGCAACAAATAAAGCAATTGTTGAAAGATGACAATGAAAGCTTTCTTCAGAAAATGATGGTGCATAAAATGCCTGATGCCAAAATTCCGTCAAATAATTTATGCAGCAGCTGTTTTCAAAAGCAACATTCATAAACACAGCCATGGGTCTGAGGTCAGGTGAGGATGGGATAGCAGGCAGAAGGCTTGAGCGGGATGCTTGGCTGGCAGAGATGCAACACTCAAAAGTAGGATCCCTATCCTAAGCCCTAAGAAAGCTTAGGGCCTTCTCTCAGCAGCAGTCTCTCCATCAGCATCCCTCCTAAGCTTGAGCAAGACGTTTACCATCTATTTCCCTAACTACAGATAGATGTTAGGGACCAGAGAGATTTACCCACAACAATCTCACTCATTTATTAACAGAAACTTATTTTAAATTAATACACTTTTTCTTTTCAAAGTCTTATCCCATTCCATTTCTTGTGGTACCTGAAAGTTTTAGATCTTTGTGGGGGAAGCAATAGGCAACTCACAGGCCACTGGACCTGACTAACTGGTCTCAGATTTCTACAAAAATGTCTCTCTACTCCAAAGCAGTCTGTGAATGTCTGCAGGGCAATCATCTTTCACACTAACAGCTCCCTAATGACACACTTGCTGCAATCCAATAAAGAAGTTCATTTGCCACAGACCTCACTTCTGCATACATCTTTTTCAGACGGACAGAGAAACCGCCCACACAGTTGTCTGCAATATAAGCAAACCAGGGGGGGGATGAAAACAAGCCATTTATTTCACAGGGAAAAAAAAAAAAAAAGAAAAAAAGAAAGATGAATTCTATACCTAACACGCAAAAATTGAGATTTGACCAGTGGTAGATATCACATGCAGAGTTTTACATGCCAACTTCTTTTCTAATGCACTGTATCTTTTCCTTCTCAAAACCACCATTTCCTCCAACCCTCCCTTCTCTGAAACACCCAAAATAGGCTTGCTGTCTCTGAAAAATAACTGCAGTATAACTAGTACAACTTATGTGTTCAATGTATCTATAGGAAAATACATTTTGAAGAGTGAAATACTTCTAAACTCCGGTGAACTTCAGAAGTAAAATGAAAACCTGGCAGTTGCCAACAATATTCAACTAAAAGCAAGACATACTAGTCAAAGAATATTTGTGCACTACTTGCAGTTTTGCCAGTTAATAAACTGGGATGTTTCAGACGTGCTATACAATTTACATACAGTTAATATTTATGGAGTTTAGTAACCTTAACTTCAAGTACCTACATCCGCACTATGGGAAATAATTCTTAGATTCTGAAGAGTCCTACAATGATAGAATGGCCAATCTCACCACGTACATTGGATGCACCATCAAAAATTATGGAAGTACTGTTGCTTCCAAGTGCAATAATCCTTTCTCTATACATACAGCTATGCAAAGAAATAGGACATACACCCAGAATTTTGGGTATACCTCATCTCAAAGCCAAGTATTCTATTTTCTGAATGACACTGTTAACTCTCTTACAACTAGCTCCATAAAATAAAGGAAACTTAAGAACATGAACTAGCCACTCATAATTCTCCATATACACTAGCTAGAGTTCTTAAATTGTAATGTTCTAGTGTAAAGATTATTAACTGCCTTTTTGGGCCAATGTCATATTTCTTTTTCTTTGTACTACATGACTTGAAGGTTTCGTTTCACAGAGTGATTAATAAATATCTAAAGCAGAAAGAAAAAAAATACTTTTTAAATCCAAAGTACAGCTAAGTATCAGCCTATTGGTAAAATTAGCCAACAAACGCAGTTCATCAGTGTTGAAAGGAAAGAGTTTACCTAGGCTCCTTAAGCCCTGGAGTAAACTCGCTGAGCATGCAGGATACACTGGGTGCTGCTTTAACGGATCACTATCTTTCCACAATCAGTTCTTTCTTCAGAAGTTTGTATAAAGCTTTGTTTACATTTACAAACTTGAAAATCCTCTCTTTCCTCTACTCCCACAGACTTCTAATGCAATACAAAGCGATAGGACAGCTTTGATGTATTTAACACATCCAACATTAAGACGCAATGCCTTCAACAACTTTCCTCTTCACCTCTGCCAACAGAGGCACCCCTTCCCAAAAAGCGGAGCAAGGCTGCTGAAGAAGAAAGGCCATTTACCTATCCTGGCAAAGGCTAAAGGAACTTTGCCAAGAACTGCCTTCCCACGTCATAACGTCTACATGCCTTACTCTCTTAGTTTTGCAGCCCGTAGGTGGATCCAAATCCTTACTCTCTTTACGTCTTTACCCAGTTTTCTGTGAAACAACCTTTTTCTGGCAGTACTATTACCATCAAGCCCTGAAATGCTCTCTACTGCAATGGCAGAAATAGTCCAAGCAGAACTCTTTTCGTCATCTCTACACATACTTTTACACCTTTTCTTTGAGTCAGCACTCAATGAAAACTCTCTGGACAGCTCCAGACATGTCACACCACGTCATTTTTTCACGCATTTTCTAAAGATGTTTCGCTTCGGCTCTCCAGTTTCCCAACCTAATAGAACAACCGTGTCACCTCAGTACGAAGCTTGGAAATATGCCACTGCCTTGCAACTGCCATTTGCTGGGAGGCTGCTTATCTGGGAACATTGCACTGACTTGCAGTTTATTTTTCTCACAGTCCCTCTCATGCTAAATCAATAGATCAATAAAGATAAGCCTTCTAATCCAATAAACAGTTACTATTTGTCCCATCTTTGATGATTAAAAAACAACTTCATCACAGTAGCCATAATGTTACTGTACATCAACTCCACATCTTCCCTGGAAGCACACGTTGCCCAGCAGCGCTGTGCCAACGCACCAAGAGCTGACAGCAACAACCGCATTTCTACAATCTTCACAACGTGCGAGGTGCTGTGCAGGCACACGCATCCCCAAAACGCTCCCGTGGCACAGACACGGCGCCAGGCATCTCCGATGGGAACAAACCAGAGCGACATACAGGGATACATCTGAAGCCTGACACGAACCAGTCACAGAGACACAAGTACTTAAAACTCAGAAATGCCACTCCCGTAACTCAGTGTAAAAAATGGGGTCTTTTAAAAAGCCTGTACCAGAAAGAGGAACACGAAATACTTGTCTAGGGTGTTACACAGACTGGAAAAGACAGCTTAATAGCACCTTACAACTGAAGTGATTAGTTGTGTTGGCATAGAGTCCAAAGAGGGGGGTTTTTTTCTCGTTCAGATTAAGAAACTGACAAAAGACAAATGAATTCCACAAAGTTGAAACTAAAACCCCTTATCCGCGCTAAACTTTAAGCGACAAGGTTAATTACAAATGCCCACGACTTGTACAAAACATTAATCCATTCAATAAAACAATGTACAAAGGCTCATTCAGGGCCGCTGCGCCCATTACGTCGGTCAGTACTTAAGGACTCTTAAAAACGCGCATTTGTCGAAAACAATAGACAGCAACAGATGCTCCACAGCACTTGTTTATGAAGTAATTCCTTATTATTCTCCCACACCGCCGCACTCAGCTGGCCCGACCCGACTGCCACATGTCTACTACGGTGTAACCTCCCGAGCCGCGCAGCTCGGGGACATGAATAATGCAGCGGAGGCTGCGCGGGCACGCCGGGGGCGCGCTGCCGGGGCTCCCCGACAGAGCGAGGCGAACCGGGGGTCGGTGAGCCGGGTCCCGGTCCCGGGCGGAGGCGGTGCCCCGCACACGAGCGGCGCGGTGCCGCGCTCCCGCCGCCGCAACAAGTCGCCTGGTGCCCCCCGCCCACCGAGGGCTGCGGGCAAGCTCACGCCTCAGGCTGCCCCCCCACCCTCGGAGCCCCGCCGGTAGCCGCCGGCGCGCCCCTCGCCTCAGCGCCCCGCGCCCCCGCCTCACCTGGGACTCCGCTCCCTCCGCGGCGCCGAGCGGAGGGGGGGGACGAGCCCCCGGGGCAGGGTGCTTGGGGCGCGGCGCTCTCCGCTCCTGGCGGGGCGGTGTGTCCCCCCC
>VZRR01007338.1:605192-624469 GCA_013398015.1 Oreocharis arfaki | reverse complement strand
CCCGGAGGGGCGCGGGGGCGGCGGCCGCGAGGGGCTCCCGTGAAGGGCGGGGACGGCTCGAGGACGGCTCGAGGGCCGCGGTTCCTGGCGGGGGACGAGCTCCCGTGAGGGGACGGCGGCGAGCGCTCATCTTCCGTGGCGGCGGCCCCTCCGCACGGGGCTTCGCGCCTTTCTGTGCGCTCGGGCGGAGCCGGTGCTCGGGGATCCCGCGCAGCCCACCCGAGCGCAGCCCTGCCCGTGTTATGTGTGGCAACCGCTCCAGCGGCAGAGCTGCCCTCCAGGAACTCCCTGCTCGCTTGAGTGAGGAGGGGATGAGGAGAAGCAGCTCTCCCGTTAGCGCGGCCGGGCGGGCGGGAAAGGAGAGCCTCTGAGCCAGGGAGGGGGAGTTGGCGGCGTGGGGTTTTTTTTCAGTACAAAGCCCCGCCAGGCGTAGTGCTGCCTTTTTGGCAGGCATGAGCTCCGGGGCGCGGTGAGAGGCCGGGTGTCTCGCCAGATAGGGTGGCTCGGAGCTGGTGATGCTACCAGCCCCGTGGTGCGGCGGGCAGGAGCGGGGTGAGTGGTGAGCCCGGGGCTGGGAAGGGTCGAGCTGTGATGGGTCATGAGAACAGGGGTGCGTTCAGGGAAACAGCATGGAATGCAGTCTGAGTGGAGAGCACTGACCCTCTTCCTCTCCTCCATATCATCGCAGTGATGGGCGTTATCTCTTTTTTCATCACTCAGTCGTGTGAAACAGTCACGCTGGTGGAGGGGATCACAACTTTTTTTGTTAATTTTCTTTTTTTTTTTTTTTTTAATGCAGTTCCAATGGGAATGTAGAAGAAAACAGCGGTAAGGAGAATCCTTCTGAAGGACAGAGAGGTTGAGGCAATCCCAGCCCCCACTGTGCTTTCTCAGTTTATTTTTGTTTGCAAGGAAGTGAAGGTGCTCCCTGAGCTCAGTGGCAACCCAAGCGGGGAGGCCAAACAGCAAAGCTCAGTGCAAAGGGATCCACTCGAGCTACCAACTCTGAGTCATGCAGCTGCTATTAATACACCTCGCCCTCTGGCTGTCTGATAAAGAGAGATTGGGGGAAGAACTATGAGGAATTTTCAATTAAAAGCTGCTTCGAAAAGAATAAAACGAACACTCTAGGATGAATTAAAGGTGGGGAGAAGGGGAAGAGGAGGAAAGCAGCCTGGCAAACAAGAAATAATCTCTCAGAGAATTTGTGAGAGCCTCACTGACTAAATTTTTTAAATTTTTTGGACAAAGTTTAAACAACATTCTGATAAGGCAGATGACCAGATAATACAAACTATTATGAAATGAAATTGAATTATTGATATAAGCTTGAGTGTAATTACTTTTTCTGGACACATTTAGTGAGTTTAATTTGTGACGGTTTTATGCATTTTGTTGAGTATTTCAAACAGGCATTTATCTAAACAATCATCACAGATTCTGAACATGAGTCTATTAAAGGTATGTTCAATTTCCTCACATGGGCTAAAATTTCATTTCCAGCTTGCTTTGTGCCATTTTGCTCAAAGGAAGAAGCAACGGTGGCTAGTTCCTCCTTTTCTCGGTTGTTCTTCATAGTGAAGAACATCCTCGTGTGAAACAGTATTTTGCAGTACGTTAAAGTTCTAAGGCATCTTGCGGCATCTGCAGATACACAGTTTCACAGACTAGCCACCATTAGTATGCATTGTACCGTTCCCTGTTCAGATGGCCTTTACCTTCAGGTCAGAGTAAGGGAAATTAAACAAACAAAAGGCAGAAAAACAAACCCTGTTTCATTCAGTCACTTAAATAAATTGACTGTGATTCACTGCAGTGCACAGATAAAATGTGTTTACTATTGTTGACCGAAGTAAAGGCTTGCTTTCTTCTCAAATAGTCCATTCTGAACTGGCTCAAATATAGGATTATTGCACTAGGGCTCGGTTTCATTACTGGTGTTGATAGCATGTAGAAGCAAGTTCCTTTCAGCTTGTGCATTATCACTGCAGGATATGCTTTATCTCTTATCCTGTTACATGAAGAATATTATTGCTCAGAAATGTCAAGGTAAATAATAGTCTTATCTCCCTTGTCAACAGTATATTGTGGTTTTCTTCTCACCTTGCTTCCTTAACAAGGTGTAAAATTGCAGTTTGTCTGATAAAACAGGGCAGTAAAAACAGAAGTGTAGTTAGAGATCATATTCTTCGTAGCCATGAAACTGAAACTACAGAAAGAACTACAGGCAATAAAGAGAGCTTTCAGATACCCCTATCAACTTAAATTACACAGTTCTCTAAGAGGTAGGTTATAAAGATAAAGCTAATGATAAGAATGCTGTAACTGCAAGGCATAAAAGTTTATCTTCCAGCAGTAATGCCAAAACCCAGCTCTTCATTAAAAAACAGATTTTAAACTTCCATTGCCAACTTAAACTTCCATCAATCCTAGAAGCCTTTTAGAAAGTAAAGATTTTTGCGCCAAGGTTTCTCTTCTTCAGTGCCCTGGCAAAAGCATTAAGCATCAGTCAGTAAATACTCGGTTGTCTGTTAGAATCTACTTTTATTAAAACCAAATATACGGTTCAAGGGGCATTTACTAGCCAAGGCCTTTTGGAAGGGAGAACTAAGAAAAAAAATGCCATGAGAAATTACTGGTTTATATTTTTTTAAATTTTCAAATGGTATGCAGAACACCTTGACGTTGCCTAATTCAATTATGATTTTTGCCATCAGCCTGGATAGAAGTGTAGTGCTGCCCATACCATTCCCCTAACGTGAAGAGTTATACGTGGACTCAGCCTACAGGCCTGGAAGCCAGCCATTCTGGGAATAATTATACTTATGACTCAACACACATACTCACTTATTAATATGTTTACAGAAGCAGACCTGACATTGTCTAAAATTATTGTAGGGTAATTTTACTGTTACTAATTGTATGGTTTAAAACTAAACTGCTTTTTCTTTTGTTAGTTTTTGAATAACAATAAAAAGATACATTGCCTTAATGGACATTATTAGTAATTATTTTTCCAACAAGTATGTTAGATTGCCCTTTAAAGTCTTTGCTAGAAACAAACGGAATTTAAAGAATTTTGTGGTCATTAGATGAATCCAATTCACAGATATTTAAAATATTTGGTGAAATTACAATAAATGTCTGAAGTCATATGTCTGCAGTTTTTATGTCTCTTGTTAAATTTGTCACTTAAAATTAAATGTATCTAATTCCAAAAATTATTTTTCATGCATGGTATTAACATACCAGATTTCAATAAAAATAAAAGGGTTCCAGTAGCAACACTGAGTATTCCAAGTTGCCTTTATTGCATGCATATGTACAGTCTCAGCTTTGATCAAGTTCAAAAGGCAAAATATGGTATGGTCCTGGGGAATTCATCTTTTCCCTCTCTGAAATACCATAGGTGTGTGAAGTTTACTTAGGTGTCCTCCACGGCCAAGATCCTGCACTGAGGCAGCACCTGCAGAATCCTCAGCTCCAGTGAAGACGTCCAGGAGTCCATGTCCAGGATAATCCCCTGCATGAGTGTTGTAATGAGGGAGGACAGACAGAGTGTGCAAAAAGTTACATGGAAGGGGTATCCTCTCTCTTCAGAGATGCACAGTAAACAGAAAGGGTAAATCAGCACCTGAAAGCCAGGTCGAAACACCTGAAAAACAGTGGGCAGGGTAATCTACTACTGAGCTGCAGGGTTGGCAGCTGGCTCCGTGCCAGGCTGTCCTCCCACCTATTGATTTAATCATCCTGCTGAGGAGGCTTAGCCTCTAACATTGACTGTGAAGCCTGGCTGCCCAGTACACACCTTTCCCACTGAAAATCTGAATGGTTTTGCAAAAGCTTCGTCCTGCAGCCCAATCAATTCCTGCCAGTGTAAGATTTAAGAACATTGTTGCTCTTGCTGACTGTGTCTATCAGAAGCCTAAGATCCGGGAGAGTAACAAGCCCAAAGGCTTTATCACTGATAGGCTGTCACACACGGTGACTTCTTCCAATGACAGATTTTTGGCTTTTTCTTGGTATTTAGTCTCTGGTACCACAGCAAAGATACCGCAGTGGTGTCCACCTATCTCAGAGTCAAATTTTAATGCCTTTTCTACTCAAGACAGGGAGTAGTAAAACCACCTGTAGAGGAGTGTGTTTACTGAAGTGCCAAATATAGATCTCAGCAATTCATCCTAAGTGAATCAGTATTCACATCTCTTTGTAATAATTTGCTAAATTAATTTTGTACACAAAGTGTGTATTATGCAGCACTTACATTCCAACTATTATTTCAATCACCTTTATAATGTTATGATTTTTTTTTTTTTTTTTTGGCAACTTGGTAATTGCACAAGAGACAGGTTAACAAATAAAGCTGCTTGCAGTTAAGGTTGGGGCAAGCTGTCTGATTTCTTGTATGTCACTGCTCTCGTGTCCTATCACCCAAACATGCCTTCACTGATACATGCGGCTGTCATCTAACAGCTGACACTTAGCTGCAGTTCCTTCTTGTGTCCACTTAATGTTTTTATCTCATTCATAGTTATAATTATTATGACAAGTACAACTTGTTCTGCACTGACAGCACTGCTTTTTTAGTGACAGTGTTTATTTAGTTAGAACCTGGCAGTAGCTGTGTCATGTCCATAGCACTGGAAATCAAAGTCATTGATAACCATATTCACTTCAGGGAAATAATGTTAAGCAAACAGACAAAAAGCCCCACGAAACACAAACCCAACAATAACACAACCCCTAAAGCATTTGCTTTGGCTCTAACAGGTGCATACATTTTTCTAGTTTTCAAACACTTGAATCCAATTCCCTGGTAATCATACACATTTTTTTTGCCCACAGAAATAGTTTCTTCAAAAATGTCTGGATTGGTGCCTTTAACTGCTTAGTACCTTACACACTGTTTTATTTTGTTATGTTTCTCCTAAGGTGGATGTACACTGTTCTGAGAGACAGCCATACACTTTGTGAATAAATAAAATCATAATAAAAGGTAGAGCTTTTTTACTAGGAATCCATCATCGAAGTATTTTTAGGTTCTGATCCCTTCTGATTTTACTGCATTTACTTGCTTCTTTATTAACAAGCAGAAATAAGCAAAACTATAAAAGGAGTGTTAAAACTTTCCAGGCAAAATATACTCTCAAGATTTTGTCATCTCCCAGATTTACAAAAATGTAGATGTCAAAACCTCAAAATAGAAGTACATATTTTTTCACAAATCCATCCTTTTTTAATATGGGAATTTTCTGGAATACTTATATATATAGAGGGAAAAAGAGAAAGAGTGAAAATTGAAGTACACTGTTTAGGTTTGTACTTTCCAGATATGGGACATTTTTGATGGCATGCCAGTAGCATTACAAAAGATGAAAAAATGCCTGAAGGAAACCTTCCTCAACCCATTTTTGCCAAAGTTGTTCTTCGCTAAACCTTAATCATGAAACTCTGCTTAAAAAAATGGCAAAAACCCAAAAAAGTCTCATCATTAAACATTAACATTATGTAAAGAGGTAGCAAGAGACTGAATACAATTCCTCTCTTATTTTAAATGTTCTATGCCTCCGCTGACATCACTGGCTTATTTCAGAGTTAATCTGCCAGTACTGAGTACAAGGTCTCAAGTCCACAGACGTTCTAAACTTCTGAAGGAATTTAGGAACAAGAAGGCTGAGCTGATGTTAGCAAAAGCATGTGTCATTAAAGCCAGTTACAGCTCTATTGTTGAAGCAGATATCCCCACAGATTTATTTTTTCCACCACACAAGCATAACAAGTGAGGAATGTATCGAGGCACTCCATTTGCTGAACCAGAATACTATCAAAGCTTTATCACCAGCACACCTACAAAGATGTAATTTGGAGGCATGAAGGTAATTTAGCCTTAAGAGGGCACATGCTTTTGCAGCAGATATGTTGCAACCGAACAGATCAAATCACCCTTCACTGAAATTCATCAAAGAGAAACAAGGCAGGAAAAGGAGAAAGGTAAGATAATTCTAGGGTGCTAAGATCTTCAGTGTGCTGTGTCTCCAAGTATATTTTTAAAGGCTGCTTCTTTTTCATTTCACTGTGTATGAAGAAGGTCTGAAAGATTTTAGAGTATTTATTTGCCTTAAAAAAAAATATTAAAAGCTGCAGTCTTTGACTACCCTTAAGGATACCTCAAAGGCAGTTAAAGAACCAGGTGGGCTACAATATTGTAAGTACCAAAACAACGACATATGATTAAATTGAAATGGGAAATTAGTCCCCTTAAGGATTTAAATTCTGCTAATGGTTTTCTGTTACCTGGTGAACAGAGATTGAAAGGATGGTACATAAGGGCGGATTTGACACTTCAGATGCTGCTGAAGTTGAAATTACAAAATAGTTAAGTTTCTCCACGAAACTAGATGGACTTAGGTTGTGCGTGCTTGGAAACAGACCCTGAGACTGACTGAATTGGGGTAGCTGTAATTCTTTCCTGTGGCTGAGGAAAACTTGAGAGCTCTGCCTGGTGTGGATTCCCTGTGGACCAAGAAGTTACTAGATTGCTCAGTCAATCCTTCCCAGCTGGCAACACCTCAGTTGTCTTTTTCTTCTTTCCTGATGCACATTTGCATGAAATTTCTAGGATATTAATTTCTTCCAAGGCTCCTACCTTTGTTGCATTTGGTTGTATTTGGCTAACAGGTTCGAAAGCTATCAAGTAGACTTGCAGAGGAACCTACTTTGATGACAAAAGCTGGGCTGAAAATAAAGTTGTAAAACTGAGATCCCCTATGAAGGCAGAAGAAATACCAGTCCCAGCTAGTTACCTTGTTAAACAATGAACAGGTTTTTTTCCTATATCCTGAAGTAATGTTCAGATTAGACTGTAGATAACACATTATTTAATGTGATATTTGGCATTAAATGCTACTTGCAGCTTACATTGAAACCAGCAGGTGTGATTATGACCTTTTCCATCTGAAAATTCAAAATTTCGTTACATCCCAAACTTGAATTCTGGGAATAGGTTGAACATCTGTCTGCTGCATGCATCTCTACAGCCCAACTGTTCATCTTTCGAGTTTAATTAGATGAGATGGAGCATTCCTCCTGCAAAGACATCTGGTTTGCTCACTTTTTGTTTCTTTTAAAACAAAGTACGTTCCTTGCACCCACTTAACAGGTCAAGAGGAGAGTTACTCTGGTTGCCCTGCTGATGGCTCATCATCTATATGGAGTTTCTTCTACATGGAGCCAGTCAAAATCATTGAAGCTGTGCATGAAAATATAGGTGTAGTACCTTGAAGATCTGCCCTTTCTAGTTTCTTTACATAATTTCCTATAATTTAAGTACAGCTGAGATTTTTTTTTTCCTTCATTGCATCAGTGGTGCCTGCAAACTTCATTTCTGTTGTCAATCTACACAAAAATGTGGAAATTTCCTCTGTGTTTGTGTAGAGGAAGCAAAATGTCAAGTTACATTTGACCAAGGTAGAGAAGATAAAAAACTAATTGTGCGCATTATATATTAAAAACATTGTTTCCAGAAAAAGAGCTATCATGTAGATAGTACAGTACTTGGTTATGATCAACAAAGTGTTTAAGATTCATATATGTACAAGTGATACAATCTCAGCTGAAATCTGTACAGCTCTGGTTGTTGTAGTCTAGAAGGCTACAGAATTAGGAGACATTTGGATACCGAATCGGCGTGGAAAAAAGGCCTGTAACTGAATTACAACATTTTGCCTAAGAAATTAAATAAATAAGAAGTGATTCAAATATGCAGGCCTGAGGCTTAGGAGAGGACAAAACAAAACAAAAAAACCCTTGAAAAAACAAAGCCAGCCCTTCTCTGAGAACTGTAGAGGAATGGAGAACCAAGAGGGGGGGAGTGCTCCTTTTGCATCCTGTGGGTACAAAAGCAGCTGAGCAGAAAGAAGCAGGCTTGAAACCTTCTTTTGGAAGGTTATGCTTTACTGTATTTCTGTTAACAATTCAGACACTGAGAAAAAACATGGTATAAATTTAAAATTGTGATGTAATTGCAGTAATGTGTGAAAAGCCTGGGCAAACTAATTCAGCGTAAATGTGCTCAGGGCTAGCAGTCATCCGAATCTAAAACCTCCCTTTAAGCCTCGGGTTGCAGCAGCTCCTAGAAGGGAAAACTGCAAAAAACAATCTTCCTGGCACAACAACGATTATTTGTGTCTTTATATGTTATTTCCTATGAAAAAGCACAAAATCACTAGCAAGTGACTGACAAAAAACGACAGCCATCAGGATGGTGAGTAGGATAGGACAGCAGAGGACTGTGATCAACCAACCCAAATTACATGGTGTTGTTCCAACACACAATAGCCTGAATTGAGGCTGGTGGTCAATAAACTGGACGTGAGGTATAGTGCCAATGAACAAAGTATTACCTAAGGGGGTAAGTACCTGCAACCTGCCCTAAGAAATCAGGGGACCACTCTAAGTTATGACCACTGTCTTTTAGGGAAAGTGTAATTGCTATCCTATTTCCCTTCTTTTACTTTCTTCCTTCCCAAGTTCTGTTTGATTAAGCTGTTTTTGAATAGGAAATACAGTAATTTTAGGCCACTTTTTAGTAAATATTCCCTTATAGATTCTACTTCAAGGTCTAGCAAAAGGATTGCAAACACAAAAATAGCATCGAGAACGCGGTTTGAGAGCTTTCATTTTCTTAGTCTTGTAGTACAAGAGGAGGCAGGCTGTGTAGCTGACAACTCTGAGTGTTGTCTTCTCATCAAATAACAAAATAGACTTCGAAACTCACTGCTCCAGGATGTTATTAAAGTCAAAACGCACAGCGGGAATCTAAGAAGGAGGACAATATTCTCTTGTCCTGGATTACCGTATTTTTAGAGAGTCTTGTTATTTACGTAAGAGGTACTAAAAGAAAAAAGCAGCTTGAAACACGCAATTTAAACAAGTTAGTAATTAGGATGAAGTCTCCATCACCCCAATTCTGTCGAAAATATGTTTGAGTTTGCTTTGGTTTTGCATCTTCTCAGAAGCACTGGGAATTGACAACAGTTACAGATACACAGCTGGGCTAAATGAACATAATGCTGTATGGCAAGTTACATGCTTCAGTGAGCTCAACATTTTCTTAGAAATAAAACTAGGTTTAGCCCACAGAGAGAGCATGTCAGTGATCAAACTATACATGCCTCAAGGAAAATCAGAGGAAGGAATCTCTAAGGTTTAATTCTGTAAAGTAAAGTTTCAAAGGGACTGCTGAAGAGCAAGTAATTGCTCCAAATTCTCTTTTTCTGAAAGGTCATTTTTTTAGTTCCCTTTAGGAGCATGTACCCCTTATGGGAATGTAAGAAATATATGTTACACAACTGTTCAGAAAATCCTTCATTACCGTAGGAAGTCAGTTCTTTTAGGCAACTTAAGCTTTTGGGAATTTCATTTTTGCAGAGATCCATTTCAGATGTTACTATACAACTATTGAGGCTTGGAAAACCTTGTTCAGAAATGCAACAGACCATGAAAAGGCTGAGATGGATTTCTGTTTATAGCTCTTCTTAGAAATTTAAATTTTTAAGTTGAACTGCAATAGCCAACTATTAGGATCCTCGAAAGCACTACGGTTCCCTGTGGAAGGGTCTGTCATGGTTCTACTCAAGATTCTTTATAGTTCACTGTATTTTCAAAGGCTCATTTCGATATTCCTTCTCCCACATATCATAAATCTGATGGCAGTAGTCCTTCTTTACATCTGTATGGAGGAAGAGAGTCCAGCTCTCACTGTGACCTGCTTATCTTTCAATTTGTGGCATAGTGACAATATTACTGCCGATGGCAGCACAGCAGAACATAACATTTTTGCTTACACGTCTTTTTCATTAGTAGTTGTATGATGAAACTGAAACACCACATCCTGCAAAATATAGCAAGGAAAGCTGTATTGTTAAGGTGGTTTTACAAGCAAAATCAAGATATGCCTGAAGTCTGCATAAGGGCTTTTAATCCAGATATTGTGAGTAAAACCAGCAGCAGTACTGTCACATGCACGTGTAGGCACATTCTCTGCCCACTTCTTCACTTCTGCTGAACTGCTGCTGAAATTTCTTCATCAAAACTAAAGCCTTCAGAGCAATGCTTTAAAGAAGGTTCAGGCCTTCTTCAAGATGTTAGCATAATGAGATGTCATTTGCTCCTCATTACATTTTCAAAATCCCTGGAAGAGATTTTTAATTGCTAACAGTTTTGTTCATCAGTTTAAGGTACTCAATCTGCTCATCTGCATCTTAATATATTCTGATGCATCAGTTACAAAAATATTTGTGTAGTACCTAATGTTATATTACTCAAAAGCTCACTACATTCTATTGCAGTAAGATAAAATACAGAGTAAAGTTAGTCTCAAAAGAGCTATGAGTCTCATTAGTAATACTGATCATTTTAGTCAAAGAACTGCTCATATGCATTTTGGTTTACAGAACCGGTGATCTAAATTTTTCCAGATTCAGTGAAATCTAAACCACTGGACTGGTATTTTTCTGACTAAATAGGCAAAGCCAGAAAAAAATCTGTGGGGAAAAAAGATAATTCAGCAAGTCAAGCAAAGATGGCTTAAAAGATACTGTTTATCCTAAATTTAGCTGTGACTGTTATATTCCTTTACACAAGATGTCAGAGCTATATCAAAAATCTGGGAAAAGGATTTTCCCCAGATTTCTTCCTTGTGAAGCAGAGGAAGATAAACTTTAGATATCAACCCTGCAGGGAAGGATGTGGTAATTCTGGTTTCATATTTGGTCTGGGTGGCTGTATCTCAGCTGCCTTTTCAGGGATGCTCCACACTCATCCTGTAGAAGAAATGTCAGGCATAACCCTGGCCATGCAGCATGGGCATCTGAGAGCCTCAGAGAACCTCAGAGGCTGGTTCTCAGTAAGTACAGCTCAACCTTGGCCACCACTCTGTGTCGGTATAGAGACAGGATGCCCATGGGCTGCCTGTGAGCATTTCTGCAAGTGTCACATGGGCTGACATCTCCACGAGGGACAGGTGCATATTGACACAGGTTGTGTTCCTGAGTGGTGCTGGAGGGTGAGTGCTGTTCTAACTGCTAACTTCTATTTGCTTCTATTAAAATATAATACTCTCAAATAAAAGCATGGAACTCTGTGGCCTTGTGTTTGAATTGAAGTATTTTAGCCTCAGTAAAATATGTGTGTTTGTAATGAAACAGATGTTAAAATACAAGTATTTTTCCTGTAGCTGTTGTGTGACAACCAGGTCTTTCATGCAGTGGGGCTAGTCTTTTGAATGCAACTGTTCATATGTTCACAGTGCCAGGAACTTCTGTTTTCATACCTCTGAACTACTAATCTAGAATGGGTAGATACAAAAGGAAACAAATTCAATCCAATTAATTGGATACCCCAGACAGCAAATGGCAGAGACACAAGCAGGCCTGCAATGCCTGCAAAAATGGTGGCTCAGGAAACCGCCCACACACTCCTACCCTACCTCAATAAACAAGCAGTGATTTCTGGAAAAGCATTTGCTTCTACATTACGTAACAGCATAGTTCAAATTTCTCCCACCTTAGTAAGACAGTAGTCTACAGATAAAAGCTGTCAAGCGCCACCAACACCAGTCCTGAAATCACAACTGCAAGCAAGTCAGTGAGACCAAGATGTTACAAGGAAACTTTGACAGACATTTACTTTTAAGGTTACTAAAAGAAGTATCATGATTAATCCCAGAGGGCATAAAAGCTGGAACTAGACATTCATCTACTTGTCTTTGTGCAGGCCTTTGCATCGGGGCTGTAAGCCTAGCTCTGAGCTGGTGCAGCACAGCAGGACTCTGCTAACTTCACAGCTGTGCCAGTTTAAATCACAGAATTTGGCCCGGTTTAAGACTTGAGAGCTGCGTGATTCTGCTGCCCTTGTTTCTCCGTAGAAAACAGAAGAGTAACAGGGTAGGGTAGTTAGTAACTGGTAACCACCTCAGCAGTTTGGAAGGACAGCGGTACCGCTATGGGTTGCTAACTCCAGCCTTGTGCTGCACTTTGGCTAAGAGCCCTTGGAGCCGCGCGGGAGAAACCTACTGCATGATATGTATACGCCAGCGCAGCGCTCTGCCTTGAAATAAGAGCCGACAGGCAAAGCCAGTGGAGTACATTGGAAGCATTGTTTTATTGCTGCTTTACTGCTGAGATTGCTGAATGGTCACGAAAATGCCTGGCGCTGCTGCCGCACTGTTCCAGCAGGACGTGACCTGCTGCAGGAGATGGCCGCACGCTGCATCTCTTTGCTGTGCAGCAGCAGCTCATGTGAGCGCTGAAGAACTGGAAATATCAGCAGATATTCTCCCTATGCAACTGAGTTTCCCGCAGCTGGACTACTGCCAGCTAAGCTAGCAAAATTTAAAAGTAAAACAGAATTTCTACACCAGCCGGAGAGTGTCAGCAGGACTAAACCCACGCAGAAGCTGGTCCCAGGGAAGCGGAGTGGGCCCTTGGCTCCTCATCCCAGCCTCGCTGGTCCACACCACCAGCCGGGCCCCATGGCTTTGGATCACTTTAGTCATTTCCCATGCTTAAAGGTTCTTGACTGCACACAGCAATCTTGGATTACAAAGGAGCATAGGCTACATCTCAACTGTTTTAAGTGCTGCCAAGAAAAAAGGGGGCTTGGGTCAAGCCCAAGCTAGCCAAGCACAGAATTGTCAGACCAAGGCTTTCAATAAATAGCTTCTCAGAAAGTCATGAGGCTGGCATTAAAAACCAAAACTCATGACGACTTGATAATAGTCTGGGTTTCTCTTTACTTTTTTTCCATGTTCTTATATTCAGCTTTCTCTTCAAGCCTGGGAAAAGAACTTCTTACTTTTTTGGGTTTACATTTTCAATTCCTAGCTAATTACCAGATTTTGAAATTACATAAAAGAAGAATTTGACTACAGTATTTTAAAAATTACAAAATTTAGCAACTTTGAAAACACTACTGTTCACATTCCTGATGTGCTATACATGCTTCTAGGATCAGAGAGAAGGATCCTTGTTTGTAACTCCAGTTACACTGTCAGATGAGGAGCGTAACTGATAAGCTTATTGCAGCCTGGATTCCCGTGAAATCCCAAATGTGCAAGTACTTACTGGTAAACTTACAGTTGGTTTTGCAACCTCTTTCATATTGTTAAGATGTAACACGTATAACCATTCACAGCCATAAATGTTTGCAGCATCACCTGGTGTGATTCTTGGGGCAGTCCTGTGGAGGGCCAGGATCAATGATCTTTGTGGGTCCCTTCTAACTCAGGATATTCTATGATTCTATAATTCTAACCTTGTCCTTCTCCACGTCTACACAGAAGTATCTAATTTGGCCTCTCACACAACTGCTGGTGTATACTTTAAGAAGCTGAGCCCAAGTATTGCTTCATACACTGATTAGCATTTTTATTTTTCAGCCATATGACTTACGACTTCCAACGACTGTGAACAACAGCAGCAAAATTTATTTCAAATTATAACCTTTGACCAGAGAATATTTTGACATATATGCATTTCATTCAGCCTCTTGCCAGCTCTCCACGTTTTCTACCTCCGGCTGTAAAAATCTGATGAACGCTGTTGCTCCCCCTCACTGCCGGTACGCGCCGCATGTCCAGGGCGGTGAGAGAGAGGGCGCCCGAGCTCGCTCTGCCTCCTGGTGGACACACAACCCTCTGCCTCAGTGCACTACCTTTGAGCACCACTCTTTCTCTAAGAATCTGATATTAAAGCCTTTCTCGTGCGTAATTGAGCTGCTTCCTATTACAAACCAATAGACTACCACTAAGAGGAAAATTAATTCCTTCATAGAGGTTTATACGAAGAGGTATTTTTCAAAGGTAGAAAACATCAGCATGCAGGACCTTACACATCACTCATTCACTTGCTACCAGCAGCACAGCAGGACTTGCAGCATCTACAGCAATCAAGATCCTTACTTGATGGAGAGGTTTTACTTACCTTTTTTGTACATGTTCTTACAAAATAACTGTATGGACTTCTGGGAAAGAGTGAAAATGTGTTACTGAGAATTCACAACTGCATTATCCAGAGAAGTGGGTACCAGCAGACAAGAGGAGTGCATGTCAGGCTGAAATTCCATTTCCAATCTTGGGCAGTCAGAAATGCTTTTTTCTTTAATGGAAGACTCTAATTACTGTCCTGATCAGGATTTGTGACACTGGTAGTAGGGAAAAAGACTGGCCCAACCCAAATTTACTAGCGAAGTTGTAGTGGATTTTGGTCCTCAACTCCCGTCCTCCAGTAAGAACAAGTTCAACTTCAGGGTGTTATTATACATATGAAAATTAGGAAAGCATCAGACCAAAAGAAGAGTCTGCTTTATGTTAGACCAAAGGTCCCTCAAGCCCCATATTTTGTCTCCAGCAACAGTAAAATTTGACACCTGGGAAAGAATCTGAGAAGGAAGCAAGCACTGGTTTCCCCAGAATACCTTCCTATCTTCCAACAACATGCAGGTGAAGGATTTCAGACATGAGCTGGACATGGTGCCTCTGTATTTCATAGTGGTTTTCCCTTCCATGACATTGTATGGCTGCATTCCGAACACACTTCAAGGTCCCCTATTGATGGAGACAAATAATCACGGTGGAAATCTGGCTCTAATTCAGTGCTGACAAATTCTGCTTTGTTTCGAAAATTTCTCATTACACTGTCCATGTACTTTTTCAGCTTATCCTAGGAAGGACCTGTTGCTATGAAATATTCTGCATAACGTTAAGTTGAAGAATTTCAGAAATTCAAAAGAATAAGAAAAGCTTTTCTGCGGAAAAACTCACATATCTTTCTATTAAAGAGTATCAAGACTTTCAGACAACAAACTTTAAAATCCCCTACTCGGAGATGCAAATTCTCACACAGATTTCACAGTCTAATATGTATGACAGAACCATGGCTTTGAAGCAATGGATTATTTACAGTTTAGCAGAATTTCTTGGCAGTAATTCACCTTCCTGTCATAAGATAGACCCACCTCCTCAGCTTTCCTCTCTGAGTGGATAACAAACACCAGGCTCTCTGGCTTATTCCTAGGGTGCCACCTCTTTGAATGACAAAACTCCAAACATTTCTGTCTGCTTCCAGCTGTATTTCAGGTGCTATAGAGAAACCAGCAAAGATAAAGCAATTGCAACCAAAACATGCTCCTGCCCTCCTGCGCCACAGTTACCAGATCCTCACCAACAAAGTGCCAAGATTCCCAGATCTCCCTTTAGCTACAGAATCACTTGGCAGCTACAAACACTTTCATGATACTTGGATTACCTGCCTTTCACAGAAAGACTTACAAACCACAAAAATTCCCAAGATAGAAACAACCACCCCGTGAGCACTTTGCCTGTCCATTAATCTTTCATTGGTTGATGACCTCTCCTTCACACTTCTGCCTTTTCTCAAGCATGGGTTACCTCAGACCTCACCACTCTGAAGTCCTGTGCTCCTGGGCTGAGGGTAACAGAGTGTGTGTCCCTCTCACTCAGCTACAGATGGGAACTCCACCAGTTTCTGGCTGGATGGATTCTTTCCTTTCTCTGGATCTCCCCGTATATTTTAACCAAAAGGGATAATTTCACACAATTTTACTTCCAAGAAAATCCTGGTTAAAGCACATGTTCAGAGAGAACTTGATAGTGACCAGAAAAGCTAATTGTATATAGAAGTCTGATTACTTGGTGGATTTTTTTATTTTCAAAATATCTCTTAAAAAAAAAAAAATCTGGATTTCTATTTTGTAAATATGCATTCATGCCATGTTTCTTTTAGATAGAAAACTGGGACACAGAGAGACTATCTGTAGTAATTTATAGAAATTATCTGCTGATAATGATACACATATCTAATGTTTGCATCATCCTGAATCTTGGAATTCTATGTCAAATAAAAGAATATGTGTTCCTTTGCTCAGTAGCATAAAACAACCCAAGCTGGGACTGCTTTTCTCCCAGGACACATCTTGTTCTGCACAGTGGGTCTCCAAGCTGGTTGATGAAAGTAAAATGCCTGGAAACTGCTTGCTTTTGTCTTTTTCCTTTCCTTTTTTTCCTGTTAGTTTTTGCAAAAATCACCCATATGAATCCACCCATCACCGGACTCATGAACCCTAGAACCACAAAAGAGAGGGACAGGCAGGGAGAAGAAGGACCATATCAGCTTCAACCCAGATTTCCCAGGTCCAACTCATGAAGCTGGACAGAAAAGGAATGATGAAGCTGAGGACAGAATATTGTATCAATTACCCATGCATTAATTCTCTTGCTGAAACTGTTTGCCATCTAGTGGTTTGTTTGCCTCCTATAAAAACAATCTTAAAAATAATAAAGAATTGGAGGATACAATTACCAAAAAAAAAAGTTCCCCAATGTGCAAGAACCTATTAAAAAAAAAATTCAATAAAAGATGAAGCACCTCTTGCGATGTGTTTACCATTAGAATGAATATCCCACAGAGACAAGCAACAGAAACTTACACACAGCTGAGGTGAGATTCAGAGAGATAACAGGTACACAGTTTATAATTTTTCTCTTTCATTTCACTCTGCCACTCTTATTTCATTGAGAAATCCTGACCTAAATTGCTCCACCATTTTCTTCAAGCTTGCCCACCCAAAATCATACATTATATAGAAATTATGAGGGAATTAAGCGGGGGGGAGTCTGTGTTTAGGGGTGGGGGATGTCAGGGAGCAGCAAGATTCAGCTGCTTTGCAGTGTGCCAGAAACTAAGCACAATGCCAAGGCAAGTGAAAGCAACCATTTCATCAACACGGAGCCAGGATGAGGCGCAGCAACCCAGGGCCAAGGTTAGGTCAAGAGACAGTGGTCAGGGTCAGACAAGGCCCATATGGCCACCCAGCAGGGCTGCAGTGGCAAGGCAGGTCTGAGGCCAAGGCAGGATGCCAAGTCAGCAAGTGTGGATGAGGGCCAGAGTCGTGGAGATGCCAGACGGTGCGAAGAGAGCTGCTGCGCGGCTGCACCGCGGCGCAGGTGAGGGCCGGCACAAAGCCGTGCATTAAAAGTGGCTCTTGAGGGAGAGACAGGCCCTTGCTGCTGGCTTTTTTCACAGCCGCTCTTATCAGTGAAGAAACCGACCTTCAACTCTGCCAACTAAACTTCTGTAGAGGGGTAACGTGCTCAGGGCCATGGCAGCCAGAGAGCTGGAACAGAGCTATGGAACACATCCAACACAGGAGAAGCAGGTTCATGGAGCTGGCCTTTTTTGTTCAAATGGCACATGACTGAAAACCCCACATGAAAGCAGACCGAAGCAAAGTTCAAAGACCTTACTCTGTTCAGTTTGGGGAAACCAAGGACTCTCGCTGTTAATGACTGCTTCATTAACGAGAAGCAACAAAGGACATCTGGATTATTAACTGATCACACTGATTTAAAGCTCAATGATTTGAGGCTACCAATTTAATTTGTACATGAAAAAAAGATCAAACAATTCTAGGATGTATCAGGGTCATACTATTAGGGACACTCAGACCCATCCTGTATTAGGGACATGCTATGAGACTTGAAGTTAATATACTATCCTGTCACCCGTGTTTAACAACAGAGAATTCAAACTAACATATGCACAAATGGCTCAGTGGGATAACCAGGAGAACAGCGAGAGTTTCCTGTATTATGGAAGGAGACTAGTAACAACAGTGTCTGAAAAGGAAGAAGACTAGTAACAACAGCGGCTAAAATAAAAGGGCTGGAGGAGGTACAACAAATGATAGGTGAACGTCAGAAAGAACAAAAACTGTTTTAATTTGTGAGCAACCCTGGCCATGGAAAGTCGGCATAAATATTTCTATACTCAGAATTAAACTAATAAAAGAAATTATTTGAAAATTGATCAATAATTAGGCTTTCTCCACTTTTAAAGAATGACATTTTGGGACTATTTTTCAGTGCAGTTAACAACAGCAAGAGAACTTGAAATGGATAAAAACTTCTTTATTTTGAATGTGACATCAAAGGTTTACGTTGGAAGGTCCAGAGGGTTCCTTTCAGGCTTATTTCCTGCATTAACCATTAATTTTCAACAAGCAGCCTTCTGATTGAAGTCAAACTAGATTATGTGATGTGCTCTTTCAGCTTTACAATATTAGACGTCCAGCTGGAACTGCATGTATTTAGCTGTATACTGCCTTAAGGTTATGCGTATATAGCCCCATGCTGTAGTGACAGCACTGAAATAATCTGCGTTATTCGTGGCCTTATTCACATTCTCTTGTGTTGCAAAAGAGTGAAACCCAAAGAAAATGAGATCAGTGGGGTGTTTGGATCGCTTGGTTTATGGACAGACAGTTTGGAGGCTCTTGACAATTCCACCAGGACATTTCCACCAGAACCTACTCTTCTCCTTCAAGAAAATACAGAAGTTCAAGTTACATATTATCTCCCTCTTCAATATTATTCTGATGCAGAATAAGATGCAAAGAAAATTAAAAGGCATCAAGAATAATCTTAGCAACCTCAAATGTATCAGAAGTATCATTCCCTCCTCTTTTTCCCCACTCATTTTCATTCCCGTTCAAAAGAATTATTTCAAAGTAATTGTTACGTTTCTCCCTTAATCACTTAGAACTCTCCAGTCAGGGTGTGGTAGAATGAAGGGTATCTACATAACCATCTGATCAAAACTAGCAGAGGCAAGTTAAGCCTGCATGTGCAGTCTGTGATTGCTCAGGAAATTTCAAAATTTCCTGTGGCACATACTGGCACTTGAGCCATACACCATGAATGGTCACCGCCTGCTAGACCCTCTGACAGCAGCACTGCTGTCCATTTGCTGACGCCCGTGCTCTAGAGGTTGGATCATCTGTTCTAAGAAATAATAATGAGGAACTGGGAATTCCTCTATGGCCCTGCTTGGACAGCACAGGCGGACGGCTCAGACTCCCCAGCTGCCAGCTCCATCTCCCTCGGTGTTCCACATTGTTATAAGCTATTTCAAGGCGGTTCCAGGTAGCATCGACCACTTGCCCAGTCTGGAGCTAGAGCCCACTCTCCCACGGGCCAGGCTTCCCAAAAGGGCATTTGGGATGTAGTGACGACCCTTTGGGCGACGCCTCCACTGCGTGTCTTGCTGTGACAAGAAACCCTTGGTGGGCGCAGCGGGGCCGGGGCTCGGCACAGGCCGGGCTCCGTGACGCCGCTCTCCCGGAAGGCGAGCGCCAGCGCTGGAGCTGGGGGCGGAGGCGGCGCGGGGCGGCGCGAGGGCAGCTGAGGGCAGCGAGGGGGC
>VZRR01007338.1:570845-605162 GCA_013398015.1 Oreocharis arfaki | reverse complement strand
CGCTTTGCGTAACCCCGCGGTCACGCTGGCGGGGGCGGGCCGCGCGCTGCGTAAACGGCTGCGGGAATCGCCGCCGCGCGCGCCGCGGGCGTAAGCGGCGGGACTTTACCCCTGCCCCGCCGCCGCCGAGCCCCAGCACTCCCGTCCTGCCGCCATGGCCGCCCCCGGGCCAGCGCGGCTCCTCCGGGCCGCCGCCGCTTCTTCCCGCCGCTGGCTCCTCTCCTCCACCTCGCCGGCAGCCGGGCCGAGGCCGGGCTCCGGCAGCGCTGCCGCTGCCGGGAAGACAGCGCGGCCGTTCAGCCTCTCTGCCCGGGCGGTGCTCAGGTAAAGGGGGTCACAGCCGTGAGGCGCCGGGCGGGCTCCCCGGGGCGGCGGTCCGGAGGAGCTGGACCGGGTCGGGCCCCGGCGCTGAGGGCAGCCAGCGGCTGCCTGTGGCACGGGCCGCCCCAGCCGGGCTAGCGCGGGGTGACCTTCCCGCGGTGCCCCTGACGGATCCCGGCCCCCTCCGCCCCTCACCGCCCCTGCGCTCGCCATCCCGCCGGCGGCGGCTTGGCGGTGGCACCGAGGCGCTCTAGGGAGGCCTTTCTACCGAGCTGTGCCCCGTAGGGCTGTGCCGGCGCTGCGGGTCGGCTCGGGCGAGGCCCCGCACCGGCCCCTGGCGCGCGGGACGCTCAGGGTCGGTGTGACCTGGAGCCCCGTTGAAATGGTTTGTGGCGTTATGGAACACTAAACCAGGGTTCCTGATGGTCAGACTGGTTTTCTAAGAGGTTATGGCCTTATTAAAGTTGCATTTGCTTTTTCTTTTTTTCTGGTTTTTTTTGGGTTTTTTTTTGTTTTTGTTTTTTTGGTTAGTTTTTTTTGTGTGTGTGTGTGGTTTTTTTGGTTTTGTTTTTTTGAGGGGGGTGTTGGTTTTTTGGTTTGCTTTTTGTTTTTCTTTTTTCTCGTGAAAGTCTGGCTCGGCTTGTGGTCCAAGTACAGCACATGTCAGATACTTAAAGTATATTCTGCCTTGAGTGTAGTTTTTCTGTGCTGAGGAGCACTTTTCCGTCTTTCTTCATGGAAAGACTGGACATGACACTTAGTGACATGTTCAAGTTGACGTGGTCGTGTTTGGTAATAGCTTGGACTTGAGGTCTTTTCCAACCTAATTGATTGTGTGGTCAGATCTAAATGTGCAGAGCTCCTCCTCTCCTCACCAGTATGTATGAGTAGGTGTTTTAGAATGCATTACATCTGTGGGCATTTAATATTCCACAGCTGTAGTTTTCATATTTATTACGTGTAGTCATAGACTGTTTATGCACAGCCTTCTGGCTTGTAGTTTATGTATTCAAAGATAGGTCAGAGTCTGTAGCTAACTTTCAGTATTTAAAATGCAGGAGTTGTAAAAGCCTGATGTACTTGATTGCCAGAGAAGTTTCCTTGACTTGGAACAGGACCTGCAATCAGCAGCCCAGCATGAGGGGTGTAGCCTGGCTTGTTTCCAGAAGGTTGGGATGGTGCCCTCGACATCAAAGCTGTCTCAATAGTTTGCTTTTAAATTCTTCTGTAGGTGATCTTTGACTTTGTTCCAGCAGATACTTTCATTATGGAGAGAGAGACTTTTCTAGCCTAGGATTCCCATATGAGATGAGTAAGTTGCTAGTCAGATCTCTTCTCTGAGGGATCCTACTGGTAATCAGTTGATTTTGAGACTCCTGATTTGCAGTTTTTAATTAAAATAAAAACGTCATTGTGAAGTATTGACAGTTTGGGGTTTTTTTTAAATTATTAAAATTACTGAAAAAAGAATCCTATAAAGGGAAAGCATTTCCTTACCTAATTGCAATGTAAGACCTGTAATCCCATCATGTCTTTCATAAACAGGCTGAATACAGAATGGAATTTATTTACATTTGTTTTGCAAGCACACTAGCAAAAAAGCTTATGCAAAAAAGTATTTCCAATGTTGTTTATATACTTAGTGTCATAACCTGGCTGAGTGACTTGGGAGAAAAGGAAAATTCTTGTGTATTATTATTTTCTCCATTTATGCAGGAGCTACTTTCTCTGCGCATCATATTCGAGACCCAGTTCCTGACCTTTATATAAGCAGCCAGTGTTATTCCAGTAAAAAGATACATCATTGTTTATGTGTGTAAAATTAGCTGTATTTGTGTCTAGAGGATGAAAAAACAAAACATTTTTTCACTGTACAGAACATTACCTGGGGTGATTCCTGTGAGCAGAGGTTTTCAAGGGTTTCAGTGGAGCATCTGGCATTATGTTTTCATTTCCATTTCCTCCTTTCTCTTGCTTCTTTTTTATCTCTTGTCCTTCCTTTTAATTTCATGGTGAACTGTAGTTATTTCAGAATTGTTTTATACCAGTCTGGTTAGCTGTAGAATGTTTCCGGTGCACAGCATAACAATTGCATGCTTTAAAGATTAGTTCAGATTTAAAGCTTCTGTTAATTGAGGCCTGTATAATAGTTTAATTCATGGAACTCCTCAGGCAGTTAAGGCTGTTGGATTTGCTATTTATTAAAAGATCTGAGAATAACAGAGCTGGTCTAATCATGTGCAATACCAGGCTGAAGTTGTTACGTTTTGTTTGGAGGAATGTAAGAGGTGATTCTTAACTTGGAAAAAATAGCTGAAGATTCAAAGGGATAAATATTTTAAGGAGGAAGAAGTAGCTGTCGGGATTTTTGCAGTATTTACTATTATTTGCATGGGAGGGACAACAAACAGCATTGGCAGTTGTCTGGTGCTCCTCTGTGCCTTTGCAGTATGCTTAATTTAGGGTATCCTTGTGAAGCTTGACTAAAAAATGCTGATAGCACTGTGGCAACCATGTGAAGATATTAACTGTATTTTACATCTGGTGAAAAGCATTCATCTGAGCATGAGTTGGGATATTTTTATGCTTCATGCAGATAACAGAAAATAAATTGTGTTCTTCCTGATAATCTTAAGGCTATTCATACTTGCATAGACCTGGCACATGTTTTGTGTTAATTGCCTGTGACTAGTTCACAGCGAGTTGATATTTGGATAGTTGTTTTTCTTGATGCACAAGAAACAATGTCTGAGTGGACAAAACCCATGTTATTTGAAATTTATAAAGCCTAAATATTGTTTCATGCAGGTGTGATTTTTATTTTTTTTAATGGTATCCCCCAGCCATTGAAAAGATTGGCTCAATGTGTATTTTGAATGTCTGACTAATCTGATTATTACATGCACACACTTCTGAAAGTGTTTTCACCACCAAGTAAAGCACCAGTGATTTTTTTAAAAAAATATTTTGGCTGCGTGAAGAGTGATAGAAGGTGGCCATATCAAAAAAACTGGATCTACTGGAAGATTTAAGGAGGCTATATCTAACTTTGCACAAATAAATATAAATTTTAGTTTCAATTATAAATCAGGATGGATTAGGCCCTGTTGAAAGATTAATTACTGTGTCAGTTTTTAACAAAAGTCAGTGACCTGGTGGTGATAACTTCAGTCTGTCTCGTTGCTAAATGCCACACCATGAGGCATGCACAGCCACAGTGCAAGTGCACAGCTGGCTGAAGCAAGTACCAGGTTGCCCCTACTGACAAGGGCATCCCACTGCTGTTTTCTTGGTTTTGTTATGGGCATGGCACTTCAGCAATTTTGCTTTCTGGTCCAGTTATGTGTGCTTTGTTTTTATGGCTGATTTGCAGCCAGATTAGCAAAAGGAGTTGACTTGTGGTAATACTGGTGTAAGGATGATGGCAGGGTGATTTGGAGTGGGGATCACCCGAACCCACGTTTTTGTACTGTAAAGAGGTTGGTTTAATCTGACCATGAAAGCCAGATTGTGTCATTGCAACATAAAGTTGGAGTAACACAACCATTCTAAACTGATGTAGATTTCATCTGAGGGTCAGATCTGACTCTGCTGGTTCTGACATCTGTGGGGTTATTGACCTGTGAAGTTTGGCTTTCAGCCAGTGCATTTCCAGACTGAGTTTACTGCAGGGCAGCGTGATCGCTGGAGAAACAAGGAACAAAGGAGCGGGGGCAGGACTCTTCCTCTTGTGACACTATGGTGTTTTATCAGATTCAAGTGTAACCACAGGTGAAGACAGCCTCAAGTGTGTTTTGAAAACTGGGAAGGAGTTGACTTGTCATTTACAAAAGTTCCTGGGATCTAATGGATGCCCAGACGTCTTGCTGTTTGGTCCATGGCACTCGTGATTGCCTAATCCTATAATAAATAGTATGTTTAGGATATTGGAATAAGTATTTAGTAGTTGCCATGTCTATACCTTGGGCAGAGCATGCCCAGAAATGCAAGTATTTATTGCCTTGTGTCTCCTGTCAGGGTTGTGTTTGTCATGTTAATAGAAACATTTCAGCAAAGGAAAGTGTACTTTGAGCTCTGGAAGGGCTTTTTGAAGCAGTTTAAAATTGCACTGTCAGACGTTGACTTAGGCTCTCAGAGTGTGAATCTGTACCTTTCCAGATGCCGTCTAAACCCAGCACTCTTAAACTCCCAGAGGAGGTGGTGAATTTTGTGCTAGTTTCTCTAAGTGGGTTCTTGTTTCCTTGGTTCTGTTGTGGGAGGTGTTAACATAGCAGAGGAGCAAAATGAAAAGCAGAGTGGTTTCTTCAGCCCACATAATGGTTTGCTGGTGGTCCTCAGATATCACAGGTGACTGTGCAACACAAATCACATCCTGTAAAGATGTATCTTGCAAGATTTGTGAATTTTATTGTAGTACATGCTTCAGTTGCGTTCTGCAGGTCAGCAAGGTCAACCCTTCTCTATCCGTTATAGTTTTGGAATGAATTTATAGTTAATAGTAGCTTGTGGCTGCCTTCTGGAGAGTGGACTGAGGGATGATAGGAAAAGAATTGAACATGACGTTGTAACAAATCATCATGGAGCACACTGCTGCCAATGGAACTTAAAAGTTGTGGTGAGTGTATGAAGTCTACAGCAACAAACATTTGTTGTTGTTTCATAACAAGCCAGGATTCAGATTGCTAAGAACACATTCTTTTACAAAAGTAATTTGTTCACTGATGTTTCAGCATGGCCACTTTGAAATTTTACCTTTAATATTCGGTGTTAGAGATTTCCAGGGGGTGACTTGATTTTCAAGTTTGCATATTTTTCATATGATACAGATCACTCAAGGCCCACAGTTACTAAGAAGCTCACAGATTATATGAAGCATGCACTTCTTAAACATGGATTTCACATGGAAACAAATTTTTGATTTAGCTTTTTGGTTGTTTTATTTGTATCTGTCATCTCTTGGCAGATTTCTTCACTGTCCATCCAACATGTTTTTGTTTTGCTCACTTACTGTAGGAAAGAAAATAGTCTGAACATACTGTATTTTATTAGTATATTTAAACCTTTTCTTTAATTTGCATGTGAAATAACAGAATATAGAATGCAAAAAAATCAATTTCTTTTCGTGTTAAAAGCTTTAGTCTTAAAACATTTTTGTGCAGACTGCAAGAGAATTTTTTCCTAAATAACAATTGTCTGAAAAGCAAAGCAAAAAAATAAGACCTTCTTTCTTTGAAACCGATGTAAAAACTGTATTTCACTAGAATTTGTATTTGCAAGATAAACTCATAAGAGAATCTGTGCCTAAAACCAGCAGAATGTTTTTGGAATATTTCCATGTGTGGGAGGAGAGAAGAATTAAATTTTGGAGCTAATAAAGTAGAATATCTAAAACTCTAAGCAGAAATGGGAAAATCTAGAATTTATTCTTACTGATAATGATGAGAACAAAAAATTCATTAATCCAAAGCGAGAATTCACAGAAAGTTGGGGAGAGAAACATTTAAAATAAGCTCCTTTATTTGTTAAAAATACAAATATTGTGCCTAAAATAAACTCACTGTCTTTGGTGAAAGGCAAAACATCTGGATCCCATATAGCTTGTAGTGACAAAACACACACCAAGGTTGGGGTTTTTTTCTTGCTTTTTGTGATCTTTGTTCAATGTACAGCAGTAAATGCCTGTACCTGTTACAGCTTTTAAAAGCCAATAAGTTAGGTTTCTCTTTTCTTGGAGTTGATAGCAGTAGTACTAGCTATTATTTTAGTAGTATTCAATCAATTCTAAAGCACTAAAAAATTCCAGAATTCTTTAATTCTGTCATTTTCTTTTTCAGCTCAGAAGATAAAATAACTGTTCATTTCATAAACCGTGATGGTGACAAACTAACAGCCAAGGGAAAACCTGGGGATTCACTGCTGGATGTCGTTGTTGACAATAATCTAGACATAGATGGTTTTGGTAAGTCAATTCACTGTATATTTTATTCAATGTCTAGAAATTATGTCCCTCTTTATACCTAAATATTTATAGTATCATTTAGATTGGAAAAGACCCTTAAGAGCATTGAGTCCAACTGTGAATGAATATTTATGCATAAAACCTAGCTGTACTTCATTTGGATTTTCTCCCCTTTTTTTCCTCCTGCAGGTGCATAGAATATTTTGGTTCAAGTTTTAAGAAAATACTTGGGGTGATCTTGGCTTGAGTATTAAAGAGTGGAATGTGGACAGAGTGCTGTCAGAGTGGAGTCTGAAACATGCCACCTGCAGACCTCTTCTGAGCTGAAAGATTCTGTTCTGGAGGCATCACAAAACATTTCTAACAGTATCTGGTTGCTTCTGTGGTGCCATACTGTCTCAATTTATTACCAGGCTTTTTGTAGCATTACATCTGTGGTAGAGGAGTGCAAAGTGAAAGAAACAACCAAATCTGTGTCAGCAGGGAAGAGCAAGAAGTTTAATTCTTGTTAAAGAACTGGGGTAAAGGAGGCCTTGTGAAATTCTAACTTGGCATGAGTTCTGATTAAAATCAAAATAGGAGGAAGTTACAACTTCTCCCTATTTCTGCAAACTTTTGCACTTTCCATAGTTAGAACCATAGGATGGTTTGAGTTGGAAGGGACCTTGAAGATCATTCAGTTCCAAACCCCTCTGCCATGGGCATCTTCCTCTAGCCCTCATTGCTGAAACCACTGGACCACATTGCTCGAAAGTAATGGCAATTAAATACCTTGGGAAGGTATTTATATGAACATGAGCTGAAAAATTAATAGAAATAAAGCAGGAAGTGGTAGTACAATTTTCAAAACTGAATGCATAACATGAAGCAATTGGTGAAAAAAATAAGCCGAGTATTGTAGTAAAGTTTGAAATTTGATGCGTGTTCTAGTTAAGTGCAAATAAATTTTACTGCTAGTGATAAAATCTTTAATAATATTTAAAATCTTACACTTAATATCTGAGACAGCTCTTACGTCTAGAGCTGGGTATATCTGGGGAAGAAGAATTGTCTCTTAAAAATTTGCAATGCAACTAGCTTGTTAAATGACTCATTTAGGCTTATGGTTGGTCTGCTTATATTCTACAGTAAATGTTCTCTGTGTCAATTTCAGCTGTGTTAAAGCATTGTGGTAAAGTGGGAAAAAGCAATGCTGTCAATAAAAAGCCAAACTGAAAATTTGGAATACAGTAGCAGTCTTTAATTATAATATTAGTCCCATTTCAATAACCACTTGATAATGTAACATTGTACTAGGGCAGAGAGATAATGTAGTAAAAATGTGTGTTCTGTGTTTGGAAAAAAAGTAATGAGGGAAAAGTAAAATGTAAATTTGCTTCTATCACTAGGGGGCATCCCGTGTGCATTAATAATAATAGAAATATCTTTGTATAAAGGGTTACAGATCTATTGAATGATTCAGCTGCACTCTGTTTGTTTATTATTGCCAGTTTTACCTTCATAAAGATCTTCCACTTCCAGTTCAAAGAGGCTGGTCAGTGTTCTTTCCTTCCCCGCTTACCCCTTCCCTCACTTCCCCAACATTAAGGCTACTTAAACTGCTGATACGACAAATTCTATGTTTGGCACTTTAATTAACTCTGCTTTTTCATGTGTATTTGAAGACATGATATAATTTAAAAATCAAATGTTCTGGTACAGTGTCGTGCTCACTTTGAATATATGCTTCTGATACTGTAGCAGCATGGTGCTTTCTGTGTGGTTCTCATGGTCGAATGAGGAGTTCCACTGTTTCTTTTCATAGCAGTGGTTGTACATACAACCTTACTTCTCTTATTTCCACGTGATTACAAAGGTGATGCAGTCACAGTATTCTTGGTTCTGCTCTCCCTGGAAATAAGTAAATAAGTGAAGATTGGCTGTGTTATCTGCTTCTCTTCTATCAGTTTAAATCAGAGCCTGGGGTTTGTAATCACCACGGTATTTAGTTTTTCCCCTCTTCTTGAAGTTACGTATTTCTTTTTCAACTATGTGGATGTATTGGTGCCAGCCCGATACTGTGACAGAGACAAATTTTTTCGAGTTCAAACTTTTGCTGTGCTGTGCTGACCTAATTGCTATAGCAGGTAGGTGGAATTGGTGCTTGTGCTGCTCAACCCCAGCAACTTGTTAGATCCTTGTCTCCTACCAGAACACCTCATAATCTATGCAGGCCATCTCTCTCTAGCCTGACTACCTTTATTCCTGTGAATTAGTGTTCTCTTGAGTGAGAAGAAATAAGTATAAAATCCCTCCTCTTTGTACTTCTAAGGAATTTTTTGTGTGTAGCAGGTTTCTGCAGGTTTATTCTAGAGGAAACCTTCTCAAAACCATGGGAAAGAGAGAGATAAAAAGGATGTGCATTGGAATTAAATGAAGTAGTGTTGATTGACAGCAATGTCTGCTTTTGCCTTCTTAAAGTAGAAAGCTTTTCTTCCTTTAAATGGTGGAAAGGGAATTAGTTAAGTATTTTAACTAATCACTTAGCATTTTTTAGCTAATTACTTAGCATTCAAGTAAATTTTAGTGCTGTAGGAACTGTAGAAATGCTATCAACAGTTTAATGCAAAGTAGGTATATGAATGCAGGAATATACAGAACATTAATTTTGCTAATCAACTAAGACTTCTTGTATCAGACAAACCCATGTAGGATTTCTTCTGAAATTCAGCTTCAATTTGAAACTTGGATTTTCTATTATCTTGATTTATTTTTCTTTAGGTGCCTGTGAAGGAACGCTAGCCTGTTCAACTTGTCATTTAATATTTGAAGACCACATATTTGAGAAACTAGATGCAATTACTGATGAAGAGATGGACATGCTGGACCTGGCATATGGCCTCACAGAAACGTAAGGCAACATAACACTTGTCTACATTACTTCCCTAAAGAATGGGAAGAAGGGTTTGCAGGTGGGGCAGTCCAATATTCTTGGAGCACCTTAATCAGCTTTTAATGAATAGCTGAATTCTGTTACACAAATGGGACTGCCAAGTTTAATTGTTGTTTATCTGAATTTGTATTAAAAAGATGTCAGTATTGTTTTTGTAACAGAAAAGTGTCAGTTGCCAGTACTTGGTCTTGAGGTCTGGTGCAGAAATGTTAGAACTAAAGTATGACTGTAAACCCAATTCCTTCCACAAAAGCTCTGCCGCTGCTGTCCTGTGTGTGAATTGTCTTGTTCTTGTTTCTCTTCCCTTCTGTTTTCTGTCCTTTGTTAGTCAGTAGCTAGTTAATGTATTTTATGAGTGTGTTTACATTAGTATTTTAGGTTTTGGTCAGATCTTCTTTTCACAGAATCACAGAAGGGTTGAGGTTGGAGGGGACCTCTTGGGGTCAACTGGTCCAACCCCCTGTTCAAGCAGGACCACTTAGATCCGATGCCCAGCACCATGTCCAGACAGCTTTTGAGTATCTCCAATGATGGAGACTCCACCTTCTCCAAACTCTCTGGTATTTATGTACATTGCTAAGATCCTTCCTCCAAGCCTTCTCTAGGACAAACAGTGTAGAGATGTCAGTGTACGTACTCGTTATGCTTTGAGTCATTTCAGAGTGCTCCTTGTGCACACAAACCGGATTCCCTTTTGGGAGAAACTGATCCTAAAGTGTGCACTGACTGCTGATAGACATTAGAATTAGAATAGTGGTACTCTAAAGTAAACCTCTGTTCTGCATCACCCCCACCATCACATGTCTTGTAATTAGGGTGTCACATCCTCACCACATACGCATTCCGGGTGGGCTGTTGTACTTGCTGGTGCCCAAGTAGCCTTTATCACAGAACATGCCCACATGCACAGTAGGCAGCTGTCCCATACATGGTTTCATAAGCCCTTTGCTCCATGTTTCAGTGGAACTGCTTGTTGAAGTTTTTGAGAATCTTTCCAGTGATGTCGGAGGCTTTATACATGGTCTGTATAACATAGAGTTTTTGATGGCTCTGCAGAGAAGTACTCTGAATTAACTTGTCTGTCTCCTTATATCAGTAAAGGGAATTCTGTACTCATCACTTCTACATGACAATACACTTTCTCACTTCAGCCAAATCTGAACATTTATGGGAGGTTGTAAAGGCAAAGAAGTCAAGCTATGAGAAACTTGTTGTAGCTTCTTTTGTTTTATCCTTTTTCCTGTCTCACAAAAACCCATTTTCAGTTTTGAAAAAAAGCGTAAGCCTATTAAGCCTGCCACCTGCCATAATAAAGAGTAACTTTTAGGTTCAGGGCCAAAATAATTCCTGAATAGCTCTGGAGGGATATGATATTAAAAAACCCTTTTTTCTTTGTCTACCTTTTAAGTAAAGGCTTAAAGCAAGGAGATTTTACTGAAGAGCTGGGAAAGAGTAGTAAGCCAGAGCTCTCTGTTTAAATGTTTCTATTTTCCCTCTAAGTTCTTCATACCAAATTAAGCTTCAGACCCTCTGAAGGTATTAGGTACTTCTGTTAGGTTTTCCTAGCGTCACACATTCTCCCTATGGCCAGGGACCTTCCATATACACGAGAGCATGACTCTTCTGAAAGACAGAGCTTTAAGTGGCTGGTGTTTGCTGCAGGTTACCTGGATTCCTGTGCTGATGTAAATTTGTGTAATGGAGATTGCCTTCTATGTTCTCTTATAGGTGTAGGAATAACAGCTTATTCTTGTCAGTGACTCTGTATTTGGGAAAGTTTCAGCCAGCAACTGCCATGAAAGCTTATGTTTCCTAAAATGAATAATTAATTAGCTTAAAATAAAATTGAATTGATTAACTGCAGAACAGTAGAAAGTAGTAAGATGGAGTGCAAACCCTGGCAAGTTAAAATAAGAATACTAAAGCAGAAAATAAGCTGATAAACAGCTTGCAAAAAAGTAGACAAATACTTTTGTTTCTACGTATCAGAAACAGGAAACTTTGTCTACATGCAGATATACATGGGTGATGTCTACATGGGTGATGTAGAAGGTGCACGTAAAATAGAAAAGATAACATAAAAGCGAAGTTTTTTTTGCATTGTTATCTCTACAGATTTTATGGGCTGTCCATGTACTGGAAGGTTTCTCTGCAGAGGGTTTCCTGGCGTATTCTGTGATCTTCTTTCAAACTGATGTGTCCATAGAAGTAGTATTACTGCAGATAAATAAACTGAGTGGTAACAAACATTAATGGCTAGGTAGCATTCACCCAGGAGCTCTACGGGAATTCAGTATGGCCTTTCTGAACCACTGGTGTAATTAGTTGGTTTGAAACTGTTTCCGCATCAAAGGAATGGGAAGGTGGCAACTCAACTTTTAAAATGAGATTCAGCTGTTCTGATTCTGTGGACTGTTGCTTTTCTGTACTATCAGCTATGGGTGAGGAAGGAATTCAACAGAGCTTTTGTAAAGGGATGAAGCAGGTATGGAAATTCTTCATATAAGTCACTGAGATGAAGAAAGATCTTGCAGTTCATACAGTTTACTTAGGTCTAGAAATCATTTACTAAATTTTGAGTTGCAACAGCATAAGAGCAAAGGCCCTGTGAAGGATAAGTAATTGGCTAAAAAAACCCCCACATCTTTTAAGAAGAAGTATTGAGCTGCCTGGTAAGAGTATGTGATCAACAGCATGATGCAAAAGTGATGATGCTAGGTTTTAATTAGTGTGAGCATCCTCGTGAAAGACTTGGGAAAACACAGTGAGGAATAAAGTTTATTTACAGTGCTGTGGTAATATCATCACCTGCCTGTGAAAACATGCATGAGGATTTTGTGCTCTTGAGCAATAGAAATGACGTTTGGAGTTAAAAGACGAATGCAAATAAATGCGTATGGAGGGGTGGATAAAAGAGTGGGAACTTTGCATTCTTGAAACAGGCTGTCAGCTAGCGTCTTGCCTGGGACTGGTGCTACAGAACATTGCCTATCCTTGCTAGTGTCTTTAGTATTCTATACTTAAATACCGAGGCATGGACATTGAATTAAAGTTATCCCAGCGATAAAAGCAGTTTGTTATGTCTGCAGAGTTTTGTTGTGGTATTAAATCTTCAGATTTTAATTGCTTGTGTGCAACATCTGGTTTTCTCATGTTGAATGATAGCTCTAGAAATGAAGGATGGCATCTCTTCCGGTGCCTTGAGTGTTTTAGCCTTCTCCTTCCTATGTTTCTTGTCTTTTCACTCTTACTTTTCTGGCTTAAACCCAATCTTGAGTTTTTTAGTTTGAGAACATTGAACCCTGGAGGGCGGGGTGGGGGAGGAGGGGTTAGGTTTTGCTTTTTCTGAGGCAATGAATCTGAATTAAAGCCTTTATCTCTTCAGAGATGTCAAATGTCCCTTGGGAGATCAAGCATCACTCCATGCACTGGACTGACCTGTTAGTGACCCATTGAACAGGAAAGTTTCACCCATACTCTGCTTTGTCTCAATGAGCAGGAAGTACTCAGTGTGGGGCTTTCCAGTGTGCTGAGCTCTGTTCTGGCCATAAATCCTGACTGTTGCCACACAGATCCTTGTGCTGATGCACATGGTTTGCTCCTGTGCTTGATTAAGGCCCTGCACAAGGGTGGCTGTTTCTGTTTCACTGTGTGTTTGGGATGGCTGAGTGTCGGAGGCATAAGGGGGTAAATGCTGTTAGATTGCTGGTGGGCTAGAACTAACAACAATGTCCTGTTTCCCCACAGATCACGTTTAGGCTGCCAAATCTGCTTGAAGAAATCAATGAATGATATGACTGTTCGAGTACCAGAAGCTGTGGCTGATGCTAGACAATCAGTAGATATGAGTAAAAACTCCTAAAAGAAAATATCCTAGGGGTTTTAAAGAAGCTTAATTATTTTTATAACTTATTTTTAAATGTATAATTAAATATGGAAACTTACATAATTGTGAGTTATTTTATATGACTATCAATATCAGATTAATGCTATTTTAATTTTCTTTATAGAACCTCTTATATTTTTACGCTTAAAATGCAATAATACTTCTTATAAGTAATCATTGGATTATAAACATTAGCAAGTGTATTATGGATTTCATATAATGTTATTCTGCCAAAACATTTAATGACATTTAAAGACTTGTACAGGACTTCTCCTAAAACAAACCCTGAGCATTTCTAGGTGTCACACCTGGATGTGTAAGAGAAAAGAACTTCTAGGACAGCATGGGGTCTTTTTGAAGTGTTGCCATTAAAGATGGTGTGCTCAGAGCTAGTTCAGATTCTCAGTAAATATGATACTTCCTCAGCAAATAGTGGATTTTCAGGATAGGAATTTTCCGAACTTTGGAATCCTAATGAGATGTGACAAATGTTGTCTTGTAAAAATACTGCTAAACCCATGCGTTGTAAGGGCCATGTTATGGTTTAACCCAGCAGGCAGCTAAATGCCACACAGCCATTCACTTGCACCCCACCATTGCCCACCCTCCTTCTCCCTTTCCTTGGGGGGTAGACTGGGGAGGAAGAAAAAAGAAACATTCATGCATTGAGATAAAGACAGTTTAACAGGACAGAAACAGAAAGGAAAACAACAGTAAAAAGGATAAATAAAATACATAAAACAAGTGAGGCACAGCATGACTGATGGCCAACCAGTGCCTGAGCAGTTAACCCCGGCCAACTTTCACCCCAGTTGGTATTTGGAGCATGACACCATACATTCTGGGACCTCCCTTTGGTCACTTGGGGTCAGCTGTCCTCGCTGTCGCCCCTCCCAATTCCTTGTGCACACCCAGCTCCCCTCATTGGTGGGGTGGAGTGAGAAGCTGAAAAGGCTTTGACTTAGTTGTTGCTAAGCTGTGTTTACACTAAAACACCAGTGTGTTATTAACATTATTCTGATTCTAAATCCAAAACAGCACTGTACCAGCTACTGGGAAGAAAATTAGCTCTGTCCCAGGCAAAACCAGAACAGGCTCATGCAGGATCTTGGCACCTGCAGCTTAACCATGGCCCAAATCAGATGTCAGTAAACCTCAACAGTATTTACATTTGACTACACCACAAATACCTGGATAGACAGGGCTTAGAAGAGTGAATCCTTGGAGCTGTGTAATGGGAGAACATAGCCGCTGGATTTACAATTTACCCATCACAAACTCCTCCTGTACTCTGAAGATGGCTGAGTTGGGATTGAACAGGGCAATGTTTGTCAACATCAGATTTGTTCTGAAATCTTTATCTCTTTTTAGTTTTGAGCTTGTGCAGGAGGCAGTCTGATGTTAGCTAGGGTGTTCAGCTTGAAGATGTTGCTAGATTCTGGGCCTTGCTCTCGGGATCACTTCAGTAATGGTTGATGTGAAATGACCAAGTATGTTTGTTTCATAAAAAAGGCCTGGGTTTCCCAGAAGGTATAGGGAAACCCCTGTGGTGAGATGGTGTTTGGATTGATGATGAAGAACTTTCAATTGAATATTGTTTTAGTCTTTCTAAAGTAGCCCAAATAAAATAATGTTTCTAAGACTATTACTCTTTCCAACTTTACATACATACTTATATGAACTGGTTATCACCAGTAGTTGTTACCTTTTGATTTTTTGGCCATTTTTATGTATATATAAACCATGTTTGTTTCCATTTGAATGATCTAATGCATTCATTAATGCTTTGTTTTAATTGGTAACAATGATATCTGGACATCTTTTTTTTTGCATTATTACATATATGGGAGGGGAGGAAAATTATTTTTCCAGTGTCAAATACTGGGATTATTTTGAGTTACATAAAGAGGAAAAAAAGTCCCTCTTTGTTGTAAGAATTAATATTTTCTAGAACTGTATTGAAAATAGATGTGGGTCAGATTCTTTTATTTCCTCTCTGAGTTACCTCATGTCCTTCTGCTACCTTTCAACTTTGCCCTAATGCAAGATATACTAATTGTGGTCTCCTCAAAACTTAATCATGTAACTGGTTCAGAATACACTTCCGACAGATCAGACGTCATCTGATTCAAAGTAAGACTTCAGAATTAAAATTTTCAGGCTTTATGAAGGGCATAGAGAGGAAGGTCAGAGAGAAGGGTGGGCATAAATTGAAAAAATGTTCTGAAGATGCTGCTGTCTTCCTCTTCTGCTACTGTGACTCTAACCATGACTAAGAGGTTGCCCTCACACAGTCAGACGTTAAGGTAAATCCTTTTTTGTATTGCCTTCGTCCTGAGCTCATTTATATACAGTTAATTACTATTAAATCTTGAGGTTTTGGGGTTTTTTTTACATGAGATGGCTTATCAGCTTCCAAGAGAGGGAACTTGGGTCATAACCAGATGTGCTGTGCATTCGTTCATAGAAGAAATCTGAGGTTTCAGTATAGCTCTGAGGTGTAGGGATAGATGTTGATATTTATTGAGTTTTGGGGTCTTCTTGGTTTTTGACTTGGGTTTATGGGGGTTTTTTTCGTTGGGTTATTTGGGGTTTTTTTCATACAGCACCAGGTACTTCTTGTGGGAATCTTGAAGTGCTTAACACTGTGTTAAACAAATGTGAAACAGCTCCCAAGTGAGTTTTCTTTCTAAGCCAAGGTTGTTTCATTGTGCGTTTTCTGTGACAGCTTCTCATTACAAAGACTTTGACTCTCCTATAGTGTGCCTGTGGAATGAATTACTCAGCACAGCAAGGCAAAAAAGGACACTTCGAAGTTCATTTTGAATTCTAGAGGTATCCCATATTGCATGCAAATGGAAATCTCAGAACACAAAGGAACTGACTTGTAGTCCCCAAAATGCACAGCTCAGAGATACCAGTTTATTGTCAAAATTATTTGCAAATAAATATTATTTTTAACCTCTTTCTGACACCGCTTGTTTTATGGATTTTTCTTTCCTTCTTCTCCAAGCTATTGAATGTTTTTCTGGGTGAAAAATGGAACTTGCCCATTAATGGTGCACGTTTAAGTGTAAGTATGAATTCTTCTGCAGTGACACACAGTTATACTATCAAAATTAGTTGAATACATATTTACTTCCCTGTCCAAATAAAGATTACAGGTAGTTTGTTTTCTAGAACTGTTCCTTCCTCTGTTAAAGGATGGGGTTAGTGGGTTTCTTCTGTCTCTTCCCCCCTCAAAAATGAGGAGAAAATCAAAACTGCCTTTGTTTCCTTTGTGTTGCAAACTAAACTTTAGAAGCATACTCAAAGTCTGGGGCTGGTACAGGCCTTTACTTCACAGTCATTGGGGGAGTGGTGGGTTGCTGTTGCCTGTGGGTAAAAATGTCCTTTGGATTTGGTTGTGTTTGTGAGAAAGTCAGGCCAAAACCATCCCTCTGCCTTTTCAAGAGGGATGGGGAGTTGTCTGTGGCTCTAGACTGTGTCCCTTCCCTCCACCGCCTTAAACTGCAGTGAGGCCCAAGGCAGCAGTCCCACCTGCGTGTTTATGTGGTGTCTGAAGGGGAAAGAAGGGTGTACCTCGCATTCCCACACCACCCCATCTTGATTTGTCAGAAGTTCGCATTATTCAGACTGCAAGCTGTCGTGAGAGAGAAAAAGGCAAGTTCTGTAGGCAGTTCGTGGCTTCTCAGACGAAAACTGAATCTTGAAAGTTCATTGTTTTTGGCTATGGGGCTCCAAAAGCTTTAAGAGAGCTGTGTCCAAATCTAATTTACACTGCAGTTGGAGGCAAGTTGAAGAGGCCGCGTCCAAAAAAGCTGCTGTGAAGAGGCAGTGCTTGTCCTGCTCACAGGTTTGGGCTGGGGTGTGGAGGAGATTCCCTACAACCTATATTTTGCCCTTGCAAGGGACTATGTGGCATACAAAGATAGGGTATATAAAACCCCTTACTCCTTGGGAGAAAAAAGGAGAAATAAATCTTTAAAGGAGGAGAAGAGATGCCCAAGCTGAGTCACTGAGTTACCAAATAGTAGAAAATATGAGGAAGAGTGCAGCTGCTTGAGATGTGAAAAGATGTAAGAGTAGGAATTCCCTGGGTCGTGGTGGGGCCTGTGGCCTCTGGGGGGCTGTGTAGATCCATGTGCTGCTGTGGCCTGCAGTGCCTTGGTGCTGTCTCTCCCTGTTGTGCTGCCAGGAGTAACACGAGGCATGGTCCATCCATAAACAAGCGTTAAACGTATAAACGATAGCATTAAAAGTAACCTTGAGATTTTTATTCTAATCCACTGGCCACCACTTGCTTTTTATGGAGTTAACTTCAAAATGTCTGAAAAGTCATTTCTAGCCGGCAGTGGTGTAGCATTTGCAGCTTCAACTCTTCATCAAGAGGCTGTTGGTTTATTGTACTCGGCCAAGCGTCTCTGGGGCTGCCCTTCACTCTTCTGGAAGCTCCCTTGACCCCAGCCCAGCCAGGAAAAGGTTATTCCATGCATCCACCCTGCCCCTGAGTTTCCTTGTGCCAGGTTACCGCGATCCAGCCGGTGTCGTGTTCCCTGCGCCTTCCCCCTTGCACAGCGCGGTGCCTCCTGCCCCGAGGTGGCACTAGGGCGCGTCCCTCGCACCTGCGAGAGACGAGAGATGATAAACCCGGGTTTTGAACAGGCTTAGTGCGCCCTTCCTTGGGTCCGCTCAGGAACCGCGGCTGTCCCGTTTCTGGCTCTTTTAGAGTGCGTGTGTTCCAGGCACTGGCCCGGCTGGAGCTGACCCCAGGTGGTACATCCCTGCAGCACAGCGCGACAGGAATTAAGGCTCGCGCGTGGGAGCAGCGTGGGGGAGAGCCCCGCTCAGGCAGCTCCTGGAGGGGCCGCTCGCTGTGCAGCTGGGTTATTCTAATCCACTGGCCACCACTTGCTTTCGCTGCTGCGGCCCCGAAAAGCGCTGCTGTGGCCCCGAAAAGCGCTGCTGCTGCCGGGCGGCAAGGCTGGGCCTGTGCGCCAGAGACACGCAGATGCGCGGACACACAGCCATCGCTCACACGCAGACGGAACGCGGCGCCAGCCATCTGCCCCGGGAGCCCCAGCCCCGCCGGCAGCAACACCTTCGGCTGTGAGCTGCCGGCGAGCCCCTGCCAGTGGCTGTGGGACTGGGGGCTCCCCGTGACGGTCCTGAGAGCAGCCCCGCCGGGGGCTCAGCTGGCTCTGGTGGGGCCATGGGGGTTCCCCTGCCTGTCCCGCTGCGTCTGCTCCCGAGTCTTGGGGGCAGCGATCCATCAGTCACGTAACCCAACCCTATTCAGCGTGGGACATTTGTGCTCCTGGTTTCTCCAGCACTGCAGCAGGCAGCAGAGCATGTATTTCACATGAGAAGTAGTAACAACCGAGGATGCTGCTGCCATATTAAGTAACCTCTTCCAGATACTCCAGGAAAGTCTGCAAGCACCTGTGGCAGCTGTACCTGCTTGCAGCTATGGCTGATTTGGTTTTCCTCCCGCTGGCAGCAGACTGCCACTGGCAGCTGGTCGTCTGAAATCTCTGGGTTTGGAGAAGTCTGCCATCTCACTGAAGGAAATACCAAGCCATAGATGGCACTCCTTCAGGATGTATTTGATCAAAAATGTCTCTCCTTAAGGATCCGGTTTTGCATCAAACAGATACCCAGATAAGTTAGATGTTCCTACTCCGTCCAAGTGCATCTGAGCAGGCGCAGGGGCAGGTTAGTAGCTCATTTTCATTTTCCTCTTTTTCGAGGAACAGCCCTGCTTCTCGTAGGTAAACCAGCACCAGCTTTTGATATGGTAAGTGCTCACAGGCTTTACTTTTGGAAGAAGGGCATTCCTTTCCTAGAAAACTCTGACTAGAGAGGAGAAAGAGAGGGAGAGCAGACACAAGATCACAGCGATGCAGCTGCAGCTTCTCGGATCCAGGACATATCCCACCCAGGGAGCAAGCAGTGGGTTTTGGCTGCAGATTAAGGGAGAAGGTGTCATCTCAGAAGAATGTTTAACGATAGATGAAAATAGCTGTAAAAGAAAACAAATGGTGTCACAGAGACAAGGAATATGGTAGCTCAGAGCGACAGGGAAGCTTGTTCAGGCTGTGGTTCAGTTCCAGGGGCTGATGGCTGTCAGGAGGGAGCACAGCAGGGGATGACTGGAGCAGGAGAGTCTCTACTTCAGATTTCAGCACTTTTGTTTTTCTGTTCCAGCCTAATTGAGTTATGATCATCAGAGCCTTTGGATTTTCATCAGAAAATCAGGAAAAACACATTCTGTTCTGGCATGGAGAAATAAAAACAATCAATGTCTCTTGTCTTGAAGTTTCCTGCCTTTCTGGGGCTGTCCTTCAAGGAGAAGGGCAGCACAGGAGTCTCTGAGGCAGAGGTGTGGGAAGCACACCAGAGCTGCCCTGATGCTGAATGAATGCTGTCCTGGCAGGAAAGCTCAGGAGACTGGGATCTCCCTCTGCCGAGTGATGTATACAGATTATGTATTTCCAAATTGAACAGCCTGTATCTGAGCATTGAATGCGAGCTTCACATTAAATATTCCCTTCATTAAATACCTCATCACTGGTCTTTATTCTCTACTATTTTGCCTTTTATCAAATACTTGGTTTAAAAGGTTGAGAAAGACCTAGCTTCTGAGTTGCCTGTTCTAGTACTTACTTTTGGAGGTAAAAATGCCTAAAGGGGGGACAAGACATCAGCACACAGGGGAAGGGGGAAAGCCAATTACCAAGGAACAGGAGTTAATTCTTAGAATAAAAGTAGAGAGTAACCACCAGATATTTGCTATGGTATTTCACTGCTTATATAACTGGTGCTTATATAATCAGTGCTGCCAACTGCCCAGCACTAGGCTGCTCCTGGTTCACCATAAAGCCACCACATATAATACATTTAATTCATTTCTACTTCCTTCTAGATGAAGAGCCTCCACAATGGCTCTAATCACAGGAAATTTGTGACTTCAACATTCCCCCAAGGGTCAGGTACCAGAAATTCTTACTCTCTGGCAGAATAATTTCCCCAGAACTTTTTGCCAGTGAGTGAAAAATCAGCTCTGAGCCTGAAGTGAGCTTGCCTGTAAGTGTAACCTGGGCAGGTGCAAGTGACCCAGGTCCTGACTGATGCAGACACAGGCAGCAGCTCATGTCTCCTTCAATGAGATGCTGTTTACAAGACCAGTAGGGATGTTTTAGCTCCTTCAAATCTGGAGTGCACTCAAAAATACAGAGGAAGGTGCTTTAGCTGTAAACTCGTGGTCACCTTCAAGCCTGGATGGAGACCTGCGTTATTTAAGGAGTTCATTCCGGCCAGGAAATTTGGGTGGATGCTGCTCTGACAGCAGGTCTGAATCTGTAAACACTTGACCTGAATCCACTGAGGGAAGAAAAAGACCCTTTGCCAATCCTTGCCACTTGCTCCTCGTCTCTCCAAAATAAACAGGCTGGTATGTTTTGGTTTAGCAGAAATGTTCATTCAAATTGCATTTGACAAAAGTCACAGTACAATTTCAAAAGTGAAAACCACAATATTCCTTCCAGAGCACACTGAATATTTAGAAATAAAAATAAACCACCTGGCCAGGCCCCACTGGTGCATGCACTGAGCTCTGATCCCTCTCTGCTGTTACTTCTTATGCTTCTTCTGCAGGAGAGCCCCTGATTTATTGACTGTTTCCCTCCCACTCCATTGCCTGCAGCTTCTCATGACTCCCACTCACTCAGTGGGTACATCTGTTAGGTTTTTCTTCTGCTCAGTTTATGTCCTTTTTATGGTGTTTTTTTTTTGTCAGAGAGACATCAGGTATGCTGCAAAAATTTTCTTTATACCGCACAAGTCAATATTTGCATCGAAAGTGAGCTCTGCTCGTTTCAATAATATTGAAATTCTTCAGCTTTCTCTTACTTTCTGAGTAAGAGGACCATGGTGCCTGGATTCCCAGTGGGGTATACTGCTGGTAGAAATACAAGCTGTCCAGGAGCTGCCAGAGGAAACCTGGAAAGGGAGCAGGAGCAGCTCCTGGCTCCAGTGCCACATCACTGGCTGTGTCACCTCTTCCATGCCCGGGAGCTGCAGGGGGAACCCAGGGCTTGACCCCGGCATGACGCTAACACACAGCTCAGTGGCCATGGAGGAGCAGCTCAAATGAATTTGTGGAGCAGACGTTCCCAGAGCCATGCAAAGCCAGGAAACCTCAGGTTCTGCTGCGTGGCTTTTGCCAAAGCTCGTGCTGCAAAGTGCTGGAGCTGTGTTGGTGGCTGAGCAGAGGGCAGGACAATTTAATTGGTGGCTGCACACAAACCTCATGCCTGAGCGGCTCCATCCGGCACTGCGGCCTCCGTACGCTGCCTCCGCCAGGCACGGCTCTCCCTTCTACTGCTACTGACTTGGGTGGGCTCCTTAGAAACATTACCATCATTTCTGCTGAAGAGATGAAGCAGCAGAAGTCTGGGACCTGCTTCTCCTTTTTCTCCCAGGTTTTCCATGGCTCTGAGGCCGTCTGTAATGTCAAAGTGGTCTTTTTTTAAATTTCATAGTGTTCGTATTAGGGCCTTTGAAAAAAATCCTCTTTGCTGACAACTTTTCCAGGTCCTGGCTGGGAGAATTTTTACTTCCAAACTGAGTTTCAGGCAACAGTATTTTCACAATTACCATTTTTATTTTCTTGTGGAAAATGTGAAATAAACTGCTGAATTTTTCTAATTAGTTTTTTCTAATTATTTTTTTCTTGGAAAAAAGAAGTGTGAAATCTGAATATTTTTCCTTTTGTATTGCTCTTCACACATGCTCTTCAGTGAAGCAGTTAATTTAAAATGCATGTGCAAAAAATCGATTCTGGTTGGCACATTATACCATCTAATTTTGGTAAGCTTGTTCATAATGTTTTCCAAGTCTGGTAAATACTGAAATTATCTATAGCACAGGATCTAAAAGGTCTTTTCTAACATTGCATTATATTTCAAAATGATGGACAGAAGGCTATAAACCCCAGATATCTGGCTGGGGAGCCACCCAATCTCAGAACAGGTTGGGTTGGAAGGAATGTTCAGAGATCACCTATTTCAGCCCCCATTGCACTTGATTAGGCAACTGCATAAACTTTGTGCACCTGGTAAGTTTGTTGCATAAAATTTCTAGTGTATCTGATAAGTTTATAGCTGAACTTGTCATGATTCTTGAGGAAATTGATTGTACTGAAATTCGGTGTGTTTTCACAGACTTTATTGGTTTAATATGTTAAATAATTCATGGTACATTATGAACTATTTGTCCTTAACAATTTTTTTTCAGTCAAGTATGATACCAGGAGTATTGCCCACACAAGACATTTTCTCAATGGGCTATAAAAGCAGTTTAATTGCTGTTTTTCATAAATATAAATCCCAGGAACAAGGATTCAGTTGAAGAATTAGTTCAAAGGTCATTCTTAGTGTAGAGCTTCTGGTGTGACACATGTGAACCCAGTGTGTCCTACTCCGGAATGAGCTGAGTAACCACCATGGGGATAAGTGGCTTTAGAAGACAAAACTGTTCTCCTAGCAAGAGAAAAAATCTGGAGAAAGCTCTTCAGACTTCAAGGCTGAGAAGGAAAAATAATTACTGTTAGGAAACCACTCAGTCGGAAAAATAGCCAAGTTCATGGAGTCCGTAATATTTAGTAACTGAAGTAATCATGAATGCCTCTTTCCAGTTTTACCTTTTGAAAGTGGCTGGATCCCTTCAGAATCAGAAGCTGAGAGCCAGAAGTGGAGTGCTGTGAATGCACATCTCTTGTGGGTGACTGGGTTCTTCTGGATGTTGATCAGCTCTCCGTGTTAGCCAGGTTTGGTGACTAATGGTCATTTAGTTTTTACCCAAATAGTTTCCATGAAAGCATTTTGACTGAACATGACCCACAGCTTTTGGTGCTGTATGTGCTCTGGCAGGATCTGCCTCCATTTGGCTCTTATTTGACACCAGGCATCTTGCTTGTGGTGATGAGATCGGAATGGATGGGACGTGCCTGGAGGGCCACAGAGGCGGAAGGTAAAAAACCACAATGTAGGTCTAAGAAAAGTTATTTTTAGGTATGATCTTCCAACTAGGTTGTAATTATTCAACATTTTTCAAGATATGCCCAGAAGGAGGAGAAATCTTTATGATCTTGGATGGATCTTTTTTGTTTTTTGAGAATGTAAATACTCAGATGCTATTGTTTGTCTTGGGAAATTAAGGAAATTAGAGTGGGAGGTTTGGAGATATTTTCGATCACCCCTGGCTCTGCATCCAAGGATTTTTTTTGTGATTCATCTTCATCATGGGTAAGGAACTTGTATGCTGTGCCTCAGAATGTTCAAACCCTTAGGTCAGTTTCCCGCTGCTGAAGGGTTGACTTTGAATCTCTCCATTTCTGGGTCTTGGGCTGTTTTAGTATGAAGGGAGTTTGATATGGTGCACCTCTGCTCCCAGGGCTGTGTGCCCATTCCCTGCCAGCCTTGCCCTGCCTCGCTGGCCCCATGTGGGAGCCTCTGGCTCAGGGACAGTGCCAGGGCACGCTCACAGCCCTGTCTCCACCAAGACACTTCTGTCTGGCAAAGTCTGTCATAGCAACACAGGGTAAGGGGTGATCTGAGGAGCTGTAATGGTTTGGTTTTTTCCCCATAATCTGTGGAGGCAGGTTTTTTGGGGGGTTTTTTAATTGTTTGGGGGGTTTTGATGAAGATTGGCAGTCATCTTAGGTCTAGCCCAGTGCTTCATGACAGATCTTTCTGCTCACTGGGTGTTTGCTGTGCCTGTGTGTGGTTTAGGATGGGTCTACATGCTGTATTTGATGGAGCTCTGTGCTCAAAACATTTGCTAATCCCAGTTTTATTGGGGAGTATGCATCCAAATGGCTTCATGCATTCTCTCTACCTAATCTTTGTTGCTCAAATGGAATTCGAAGCTCAAATTAACTCATAATCTCTTCTTTTTTACCGTGTGCATGTTCAACTGATCTCTGAGTTGAGTGTGTGTGTGCTGCTTTCTTGCTTTCCAGGTTAAGACAGTCCCCTTCACAGCAGAGTATCTTTCTGTCTTAGGAAATGATCTTTGAAAGATGTCCTGAGAGTGTATAAATACAATAATGTTTGAAACAGAAACGCGGCATTTATTTCTCAGGCCAAATATCAAGAGGCAAGCAAGGAGTTAAAAGGGTAGTACAGAAACTGTGTTATTTAAATGTAGTTAGTGGGTAATGCTGATGAGTGGTTGAGGACATTATTGAAAAGCTTTTGTTACAGGGAAGGATAAAAATAGAATTAATATCTCCCACAGGCAATTTCTTTTAAAAATCACAGCTTGTTCCCTGTCTCAGAAGCTCGGTGGGACGATGGAGCTCCTGTATGGGAACAGAAAGGACCAATATGAGAAAACTCAACTCCTGCTTTGTGCCAGGTTTCTCCATGTGAAATTCCCCTCTCCCCACCACACCTTGCTCTTACCTCTGCAAGACCAGAAGAAGGGCAGCTTGAGGGGTTCAAAGGGCCCGTGCACACACAGCAGCCCCCTTGGCAGCCCAAAGCAGGGGTCACATGTTGAGTGCTGGCTGCTGCTGCCAGAGGGTGGGATGCAGGGCTTCTGCCAAAGGCACCTCTGGCTTCAGGCAGCCTCTGGGATGTGCAATGCACCAACCTCCTCCCACATCACCTCACTACACCAAGGTCATGCCTAGCAGGTTTGCGGCTGCCTGTCAGTGCACTTCAGACAGTAAAACAGAGGTAGCTGTGGCTAGAGCTGGTCCTTCTAAATCCCGCCTAAAATGGGATTTAACCTAAATTCCACCTAAAGGCACCTAAATCCTAGAGAACCACTTAGGATCCCACCTAGACCTATGTGGCACGACACCTGTGCCATGTCTGCCATGGTGTAACCCCAGCCAGCTGCCAAGCCCCAAGCAGCCACTCACTCACTGCCCCAACAGCAGGATTGGAGAGAGAATTGGAGGGGTGAAAGATGGAAACACTCCTGGGTTGAAATAAAGGCAGTTTAATAGGGAAAGCAGAAGCCATGCACACAAGCGAAGCAAAACAAGGAATACATTCACTGCTGCCCATGGGCAGGCAGGTGCTCAGCCATCCCCAGGAGAGCAGGGAGCCATTGCATGCAATGGGGACTTTGGAAGACAAAGGCCACCTCTGCAAATGTCCCCCCTTCCTCCTTCTTGCCCCCAGTTCATACACAGAGCATGATGCCATATGGTCGGGAATATCCCTTTGGTCAGTTGGGGTCACCTGTCCTGGCTGTGTCTCCTCCCAACCTCCCAAGCACCCCCAGCCCCCTCCCCAGCCTGGCAGTACAAAAGCAGGAAAGGCCTTGGCTCTGTGCAAGCCCTGCTCAGCAATAACAAACATCTCTGTATTATTAACCCTGTTAATAATGATTATAATTATAATAATAATAACCCTGCTCAGCACAAACCCAAAATGCAGCCCCGTACCAGCCACTGAGAGGACAATTAATCCTACCCCACATCCTGCCCTCTGCCAAGGGTCTGTCTCCAGGTTCAGACAGCTGGTTGGTGCAGCTCTGTGGGATTGCTGACAGCTCTGTTCCTCGCTCAGCCACCCCACATCCTTCTCTCAACAGATTGCTTGGGCTGCAAAGCCCTAAAGGTTTCTCAGCAAACAAAAAAGTAGAGGGAAATCAGACGGAATCAAATGGAACCTCTAATTCCACTTGAGACATTAATTTTCTGACTTCCTTTCTTGACGTTTCTAAAAATATGTCATTCATTGAAGCAAGATCTGATGTAGAATTTCATTTTGCCTTTCTCATCTAAAATATCAGAAGAAAATGTGGACTTTCATGGATGAAGAGAACAGGGCTTCAGCACTATTTAAACAGAAAAATAATTTAAAAATTGATGTGCATTTATGAAATATTCCAATATAACTTAAACCCTTGTCTTCCAACAGAAAAATACTTTGACCAAGAATCTCCAGCCAGCCTTTCGTGTCATCTACAACATCATCTGCCAAGAGGACAGAGTAACAGATTAAAATAAGCTCTGTAACCACCCGGCACAAGCCCCCTATCTCTCTTCTAGCTTGCAAGGAGCTGCTCTCTAGTCGCTACTGCAGCAGTAATAATAATTGCCAAGAATTTGCGTTTCTGCTTATTCTAAAGCTTGGTATTTCGAAGCAGGCACTTCAGAGAACTAATTAGCACAGAGGTTCATTAAATCTAAAAAATGCTCTCGCTAGGTAGGCAGAGCATCCAGACCCTTAACCCATTTCCCAAAGGCAGACGCCTCTCTGCCTCCTTAGGGTTTACTCGGAGCAGTCTGAGCCCCTTAAGCTGCAGGAGCATGGGGAATGCCGGTTTGCATCACCCACCAGGCTCCTGCCTGCGCTCTGGGCAGTCCGGGCGCTGCCCCTCGGCCACCAGCCAGGGCTGGGGCAGCGCCAAGCCCCGCGCTGCGGGCAGCACCCCGGCGCAGCCCGGCATCAGCGCCGGGGGCCGCCGGTTCAGCTCATCCATCGCCGCTACAGAGGGCGGCCTGCCTGTGCTTCAGCACAGGGACAGTGCTGCCAAAAATGTAGGGAGCAAAGCTCAGCCTGCAGCCAGAGTGTGTCTGCAGAGAGAGGAGACCAAAAGGAAATTACAACAGCTCCGTGCTCACATTCTGCCGTTATTCTTTCTCAGAACCTAAAGAAATGGCTGTGGCTTTGTGTGGAAGTTAATTAATGATAGTAAATAATATTCCTTTGTGCTAGGAGTGAATAGCGCCCTTTATTGGGGGCTCTCAGTGTGCCTAATGCTCTGTATTTAATCCAGCTTCCCAGCTAAAGCTAGCTGAATAATTCATTGCAAATAAATTATCTGAAGAATACAGTCCTGTTTTTCGCTGCCTGTGAGCCCAGCCCGCTCCCTTTGATGCCCTTTTCCACAGCCAGCAGTGTCTTTGCAACCATTTGGGCAACCACCCTGCAGAGCACAGCTCATTGTGCCGCTTGCTAATTGTGGGAGTGCGTGTGCACGTGTCGGGGCGGCCGTGGGACGAGGCAGCAGAATCCAGGTCCTGCTCCTGGTCGGAGCCAGCCTCTGAATGGGGAAGGAAGCAATAAGCAATGCTGAGCATGTTCCTCTGCCCACACAGATGAATACACACGCATGCATATGTATATGGAGCTTTTCATATGCACTTGCTGGCGCTCACAGAGTGCCCAGACTCCAATTAAAACCAATTGCTTATGGTAAATCCACAAATAAGGGATCCAAACGATGTCCTTCTGGCCTGGTGTTTGGTATAATGCTCAATGTTACGTACAGAACACATCCACTCCCTGATATTCAGGCAAATGAAAACCTCTCCCCCACACCCTCGACTGGTAAAAAGCTCTGTGTTTAAAAGTGGTGAGATCTGATTGCTCGAAGAGAGTGTGGACTCCATTGCTCCAGGAAAGCAACAGGCTGTATGTGACCTGCAAGGTCCGGCAGCACACAGGTTCAGGCCTGTCCACATCTGGATCCCAGGGCCTTTTGGATGCCCTAGGCCTGGGGCGAGGGCAGGTTTGGAACTTTGGTTGTGGTTTCAGCCAACCCTTCATCAACACTTTGTTGCAGGTGGCAGGTTTGAAACAAAGCCTTTCACGTGTGGGCAGAGCTCAGCCTTGAACTTACTGCTACCGGCAAGTTCGAGATGCCAAAAGGTGATGTGGACCTAGAAACTTTTTGCAAAATTCCCCTGCATGGAAACATGCCGGCATCACCTGTGCAGGGATGCAAAGGCCACCACCACAGCTGGTCCTCCTCTCCCATGTCCTCACTGTGTGCCCCCAAGGAGGGAGAAGGGGGACAGAGCCAGTGCTGGCTCCAGCCCCAGTGTTGCAGGGAGGTTCTTCCTGCATGGATATGCCATTGTGGGGCAAATGCGTGGGGCAGCCCTGTCCTCATCTTCCCACCTCCAGGAAGAGTTGCTGCTCTGGGCAATTTTGTCAAGAGCATGGGTTACTTCAGGATATGATGTGTGTCTGTGTGTTCTTGAGCAATGAACCACCCAGATCTGGTGGCCACTGGGGAGCCTCTCCAGGACAGCTCCCTGTGGTGGATGTTAGGGGCTGGGCTGGACATGGATATTCCCCAATCAACAGCTCAAACACTGGGCACATGGCAAAGTGTCACTAAATCTCTGGGTTAAGTCTTGTGGTAAATGGATGTACGACTGAAATTACGGTTTTCAAGCTTTTAGCATAAAACTTTTGCTTGCTGGTTTCTGTTGTTTTGTGTATTTCTTTTTAAAAATAATCTCACCTTTGTAAGAACTGTTTGGGTTTTTCTTTAAAAAGATCATACTATGCAATTTTTTTCCCTTTGGAAATAGCTAAGCTGACAAAAAAAGATATCTTAGGTGTGTGCTTTTGTCAGCTCCTTGTAATCAATTACACCCACGGGAAAAAAAGCTGAAATCAGCAAGGGAACAGGCTGAACCCGTAACTGTTGGGCTGGCATTTTATTATCACATTTACTGAGAGGAAAATAAATGAAAGTAATCCAGCCTCCTGCCTCAAACCTGGTGGGTTATCTTGCATTTGTTAGGTGGTCGCCCAAAGGCCCTCCAAGCACTGAGCAATGGAAGTGCTCAGACACCTGGGCTGGGCTCAGTGGGGATGTGATGCTCAAGGGATGACAAGAGCAAGGATTCTCCATGCCAGGAATGGGCTTCCCGTTCCTAAATTCCCTTTTTGGTAGATCCCTGTAGGATGTGAGACATTTTCATTTCCATTTTGACTTCCAGATGTATGGAAATTCATGGTAAAACAGCTGTCCTCCTTCCCAGAGACTCACCGGCTGGACCAGAACCCTGACCTGCTGGGTCTGACGCGTTCTGTGTTGGAGACTCCAATTGTCCCAGTGTCACCTGGACAGGAGATCAGAGGACAAGAGACAGGCAGAAACAAAGGAGCAGTGGGCTTGCAGCAGCAAAAGGGTGGTGAGTTCTTCCAGTGGAGGTGACAAGTGTGTTACTGGAGCCACTTTGCCACCGGACGTACAAGACGTATCAGGGACTGGTGGTTTGCACCACTACTACCTGGTGACTGCTGGTGTGATGGACTCTCTCTCCCATGAGCTAAATGATCCACACATCAAGAGACAGGTTTTCTCTTCAAGGAAGGGATCTAGTCTCTCCCACAAGTTGACAACTCCCAGAGTCCTCCTTTCTACCATTTTTAAAGGCGGGTATAATGTTTTCCTTTTCCCAGTCACCTGGCACCTCACCGGACTGCTGTGACTTTTTGAGTATCATGGAGAGTGGCTTGGCAACCACGTCAGGCAGTTCCCTCAGGGATGCACCTCATAAGGTTCCATGGATTTATGTACATTCAGGTTTCTCAGGTGGTTGTGAACCTGATGTTCTCTTGCAGTGAGAATCTCTTTGCTGCCCCAGCCTCCATCTTGCAGTCCACCCATGCGAGAGGTGGGGGAAGAGGGGCTGCCATTGAAGAATGAGGCAAAAAAGTTGTTGAGTACCTCAGCCTTCTCCTTGTCCATTGTTGTCAGTCTACCAGTCTGGGGTAGAGTAGACAGGTCCCTCTTATGTCCTGCATGGACCCTCCACCACAAGTGCAGTCAGGAAACAGGCCTGGCCATGCAAACCCAATACACATTTTTGGGGATTTTTGTTTTTCAGAAAACAATTCAAAAGATGTTTCTGAACCACTTCTCTTGCAAACCAGGAGCAAAAGGTCTCCTAGGATGCTTCCAGGACAGAGAAGTAGATCGATGTTTGTTCTAGACCTGAATCTGGATTCCAAGTGTTCCTGGACACCTCTGCCCCTGTCCTGCTCTGGAGGACTGTCCTTTCCCTGTCCCTCTTCAGAAGGTATTTCACAGCCCAGCTGGTGACACAGATGTGAAGAGCAGAGATGTGTTGCACTCTGTGTTCGGAAGTTTGGCAGCCAATCCCATCTTCTCCCATTCATTGCAATAAACCCCAATAAAATAAATTTGTTATAAAATAAATACGTTTCAAGGCCTGATTCTGCATCAGCCACAGAAGAAAATCAGATTTGAGAGCACTCATCCTTTTACGAGATGAGAGTCTAAGCATTCCTAACAGAAAGCGAAGTACGGGGACGGTATTAAGGCCATAAATACCTTGGAGTGATGAGCCTGGACTAAAAACCCATTTTACAGGGGGACCTGCTCTGCACCCACATCGTGTGGGTCTCCTCACCCTGAGGCAGGACTCAGATTTTGTTCACTGAGACCTGTTTTCAGAATTATGGCTTTTATGGCCTTTTTGAATGGGAGAAAAGGGAAGAATTTACACAGTAAAAATTCTTGGCAAAGTCAGGGCCTCCAATTTCTGTGTAGTAAACCAATTACCATGTCTTTGAATTTACGCACTTCAGACAAGTCGACTGTAAATTCATATCCCAAGGTAAAAAAAAGGAAACAATTCAGACTTTGGCTTTGCCAAACATTTTATTGGACAAATCCTTCTTTCTCTCTTTTTTTTTTTAATTATATCTAGACAGGATGCATAAGTACTGAATACATTTTATTATTTCTTACGCAATAAAAGAATATTTTGGAAGTCTATCAAAAAATAGATAGATCTCTAATATAAATTAAAACTGTAAATGGAAGCTTCATAGGAATAATTTTTTTTTTTCAATAACGCAGGAACATGTGGTATGCTTTCTACTTTATTTAGAAAAGAGGCATGGCTCCAGCTCAGTAAGGAATTTAGGTGCATAAGGAATCTTTTTGGACTTCTCTGGGACTATTTACACACAGAAGCTAAGCCCAAGCCCAGGAACTCTGCTGAAGGTTACCTTCCAGACTCCTCATGCTATCTCTGGATGAAAAGCATGATGTAATTTAGATGCTGCACATTTCTATAAATATTTGGATATTCATTAGAGGGACAGCAATGCCATGGAAGTATTCAGATGGGCCTGAGCAACAAGGAGCATCTTTCGGTGACAGCCATCTGTGGAGACCAAGTCCTGCTTGGAAAGATGACTTTGGGGCATGAACTTCCTTGTCTGCCTGGTCACCTCAGGTTCCTCAAGGCACAGACACCTGTGGATGTGGTGTCAGGTGTCACTTTCCCGAGCAGTTGTGCCAATAAAACACTTAAGCTCAGCCCTGCCTCCTTCCTGCCACCCCCACCTAGACAGGCCCCCATCTCTTCTAAGGGAGCTTGCAATGGTGCATTCAGTGGTGCTTCAGGTAAAACCTGTTTCTTCAGGTAAAACATTTGAGTCGTAGCAGTAACAAAGCTGCTCTTGCCTGCTGCGAGGTTGGGCTCCACATGAGCGGCTCCCTGTAGCAAATGGGACTGACCCCTTGGTGGCTTTGACTGGATCTGGGATGTCCATCCCTCCCCTGCACCAAGTCCTTTCAAAGCATTTCACCCTACATCTTCTGTGCAAGCTGCCCATGAAGCACTTGACATTCAAAACCTCCTTTCTTGTTCCAAACTGCTGTCTCTGCTGTGAGGCAGCCGCTCGCACACAGTGCTGGCACACACGTGAGCAGCACACGGGACAGGTACTGCTCCTTCCAGCTCATCAGGATTGGCGTCCACTTGGGAAATAAGCACACACACATGGAAAATTAGTCTCTCCAGTATCTAGAACTGGCTACTCAGTATGCCCCACAGCTGGCCCCAGTTCCCCCAGGTGCTGGCACTGGCACACTCCAGTCTCTGAGGTTCGTGGTCCCATTCCAGCTGCTGACACTCGGCTCCATTCCGGCTGCCCACTCATCTGGCTTGAAGTTTGGTGCTGGTCTCTCACATGGACTCAGAGTAGAGGGTGTGCCCACACAGGAAGTCAACTGAGTGAAAGAATAATTACTATAAGTAATATATAATTAATTACATCATTATATCTGAATATTCAGTAAGACTAGGGCAGGCTGTGGCAATGGGGTACAGGGCTTGGTCAGAGGGTTGTGTTCTGACCAGCCAGCTGTCACCCACACCAGCCTCTCTAATCCCCTTTTTCCTCTATTTTCTCATGCTAGTTCCTCCCCAGTCCATCTTTATCCCTCCCTGTCCCTGCCTTTGATCCTTACCCTAAACATCCCATAACAAGCCTTGCACAGTGCTGTAGCCCCTTGGAACACCTCCTAAGAGCTTGTCCATCCAACATCCTCAAACGCTTTTCCCCCACAGACCCCCAGGAGCCTCATGTTCCTGCAGGGTCCCACTAATGCCTTGGTCCCACTAATCCCAGGAATCCTGAGCTGTCCACTCTCCTCTGACAATCCAAGAGAAATGGGATGGGGCCCTCTTGGTGCCGGTGGGGGTGACTGAGATCCTACAAGCAGCATTGCCCTTTGATTGCTCCAAGGATCCTCTTGAGTCCAGGCTTCAGTCACCAGCAGGTCACTCTCCATAGGTCACTCTGTCTCCATCAGCCTTTACTGCCAGGGCTCACATCTAAACCCTCCGCTGGGGTGGTGTAGCCTCCGCTGTGCACACTGGCAGCCCATTCCTGGCCCTTCCCTCGCTGGCAGCAGACCACTCAGCCCCCCCACCTGTCCCAGCCTCTGGGGCAACAGGGGACCCTGTGAAAACTCTTCCAAGCCAGGAGGAGGAGAAGGAGGAGGAGGAGAGCCTTGCCTTCAATGGTCATATCAGAATTACTGCTGAGCCTGAGAGCAGATTTGTAGCACATTGACGGAAATAGTTTGTGACATGACAATCAAGTGCAGAGGAATAATTTCTGTACTGAAAACGCCTCTTCCATGCAGGGTCACAGGATGGCTACGTTCTGAAATGTTTAACTTAATGCAACTGGCAGCAGCTACCGAGTACTTGTCCTCGAGGAACTGCTGACATTTGCAGTGAAGCCACAACGAAACTGACAAAATAGGGCCTGGAGCAAACCTACTCTCAAGGAGAAATCATTACAGACTGCATTGTACATATTTGTGAGACACAAATGACGTCCAAAACCTTTAGGCCTTGTGTGGCAACCATGCCCTAACAGAAATATTCAACACCTTTAACCAAAGAATCTTCCCCTTTGGACACCAGTGGGTCAATTAGTTTAGCTTGGCAGTGGCCTCAATGCAGAGACGTCGGTAACTAATCTTGGGAGCAAGTGAAATCATGCAAGCACGTCTGTGAAAGAGAGAGCTGGCTCCCTTCCCCTGATGTTGATGTGGGGCTCTGCTCAGCCGGCAGACATCATGCTCCAGCGCCTCTCACACTTGGCAGGAGCGAAGGGCTCTTCCACAGGGAAGTGGCCTTGCACAAATGCCAAAGATGAGGCTCGATGCGGCCGCAGCCCCTCGCTCAGCCGCTCCCCACATCAGACCCTGGAGAGGGAAAAGCCCCCAGTGCAGCTGGTGCCTCAGGTCTCCCTGCAGATGTGAGTGCTTGAGGATGTCCAGCAGTGACACTGAGGCCATCTCTGTAGGCAGGAGCTGTTTGGGTATTCTGAACACAGGATATGGGGAGGGGCTAAACACTGAGGGAAAATGTATCATAGACTCTGCTCCTAATATACAAATTTGTTGGGGTAACCTGAAGATTGGATGTAAGACTACAGCTTTTGCTGGTTTCTTAGACCTTTTCTGGGTTATTTAAGAAATCGTCATCAATACTCTTGGGCACATGGTGTGACTCTTGGGGATGGTGCTGTGCAGGGCCAAGGGTCAACTCAATGATTCTTGTGGGTCCCTTCCAACTCAGCATATTCTGTGATACTTGATTCTTTGATCACAGTCTGTTACAAAGCATTTTATTTATTTGCCTGAGTCAGATGCTTTTAACTAAATATCTCCAGCTATGATGAACATTGCTGTCCTTCATTCAGACATGTGCTGCATGTCTTTGATACACGCCTTCAACTCTGTCTCCTGAAGCGTTCTCCTGGAGCAAACAGTCTGCTCATGGCTTGCACAGGTGAACTCTTTGCTGAGTGAAAAACTGGCTGGATGTGTGGGCCCAGAGAGTGGAGTGAAATAGAGATAAATCCAACTGGTGGCCTGTCACAAGTGGTGTTCCCAAGGAATCAATTTTTCAGCCAGCTCTGTTTAATATCTCTATCAATGACCTGGGTGAGGGAATTGAGAGCCCCCTCAGTCAGTTTGCAGATGACACCAAGTTTGACAGAAGTACTGCTCTGCTGGAGGGCAGGAAGGCTCTGCAGAGGGATCTGGGCAGGCTGGATCAAGGGGCCAAGACCAATTGTATGAGGTTCAACAAGGCCAAGTGCTGGGTCCTGC
>VZRR01007338.1:506692-570791 GCA_013398015.1 Oreocharis arfaki | reverse complement strand
GAGGGAGCTGAGGGTGTTTGGCCTGGAGAAAAGGAGGCTCAGGGGGAACCTTATCGCTCCCTACAGCTGCCTGAAAGGAGGGTGTAGCCAGGTGGGGGTTGGCCTCTTCCCTCAAATGAAAATAGAACAAGAGAAAATGGCATCAAGTTGCACAAGGGGAGTCTCAGACTGGATATTAGGAAAACATAAAGGGTTGTCAAGCATGGAAACAGACTGTTCAGAGAAGTGCTGGAGTCACCATCCCTGGAAGTACATAAAAGATGTGTAGATGTGGTGCTTGGTTTAGTGGTGGACTTGATGATCTTAGAGGTCTTTTCCAACCTAAACGATTCTATGATTCTACGATTCTACATGGATGTCCAAGCCCATGGCAAGAGGTTGGACCAGAGACCATCTGAGGTCCCTTCCAGCCTGAGTTATCCCATGCCCCAGTGTTTTTATGGATAAAAATGAGAGGAAGTTGATAGGCCCAACTCAGTGAGATCGTTTTGGATGTTTCATAGATGCACAGGCTGATCTGCAAGACGTGAAGCAAGTCTGTTTGCATGGGCTATGGCAGCCCCACCGTGTGTACATGTGTGTGATTGCACTTCTGCGTGCAGGCCCCAAAAGCAGCAGCCACCTCCCGCTCCCCCATGTCTGGCTGTGCTGTGCGTGGGTGAGCAGTTATGTTTAGGATGGGAGGAAACACCAACCACCCTCCTGACCCAGCAAACCAGGATACTTAGAGAAAAGACAAGTGGTGCAAAACAGGCAGCAGAGGAGGCAAACAAACTTGCCAAATGTAGAGCAGATCAGAAGCAGACCTGGAAAGGAGACGTCAACCACCAGGTCTTGGGATCACATACACCCCCAGAACAAAAAAGGGTCTGAAGGAGCAGCTATTAACAGAAATCCAGTGATTTGGAGTTTTGGATAGAGAGATATCTTCAGTTTAAAGGCCATGCTTCATTTCCTGGACCTATAATCTATTTTGTTCTATATTCTACAAACTCATTTTAACGAGGATTAGATGGTACATGTCTTTCCGCTTCCTGAATTGGGCTGTGCTGGAGAGATAAAACTTGCAGGGATGAAGCATCTCTCAATTTTTGAGATTGATGATGAAGAATGGAAAAGCCCACAAAAAAACCCCTCAAAAAACTCAAAAAAACAAATAATGACATTTCAGGCACAGGGGTCCTCTACTAGGGCTCAAAAAATACAAAATCTTTCAATGCAGGCTGAGAACAAATTACTTTAAATTTACATTATAATAATCTCTGAAATTACCTGAAAGGAATGATGGCTAGCACTTGTGAAACAGAGGCAGGATGCTCATTAACAATGAGAACATGAACTCGTGTGGGACAGAAAGTCCAAGTAGAGAGGTAATTTGTCAGCTTGCTTCATTTTGTGTCCTTGGCAGCAGTGGGTGAGAAGTCACAGCCACTGTTTCTTCCCTAACTCAGTCATCTTTTTATCTTAGGGTTTTTCTGGGAGGTTTTGGTAGTTCACGAAAAAAGTAAGTATTTGGGAAACATCTCACCTACCATTTGTCACAAAAGCTTGAGCAGCTCCTCCAAAGCAGCCACCCTAGTTCATGGAGACAGGCAGCTGGTGACCCACAGTGAGCAGGATGTGTGGGGGACACTCAGCTGGAGCCAGGGCAGAAGAGGGGGCTCAGCACTTGGGGCCAGCCCTACTCCACCCCCTTCTCACAGGATGTATTGGGTTTGCGTGGCAGGGTTTGCTAGCAGGGGCTACAGGAGTGTGGGGGTGTGGGGGGTGTGTGTGTGAAATGCTGCCAGAAGCTTCCCTGTGTCCAACAGAGCCAATGCCAGCCTGCTCCAAGATGGTCCCAGTGCTGGTCACGGCTGAGCCCAGCAGCTGGGATAACAGGGTTAAGAAGGGTGAAAAAATGCACAACGGCAGCCAGAGAAAGGAGTGAGAACATGTGAGAGGGACAGCCCTACAGACACCAAGGTCACTGCAGAGGGAGGGGGAGGAGGTGCTCCAGGCACCGGAGCTGAGATTCCTCTGCAGCCCCTGGTACAGACCATGGTGAGGCAGCTGTGCCCCTGCAGCCCATGGAGGATCACAGGGACGCAGAGATCCACCTGCAGCCCGTGGAGGAGCCCATGCCAGAGCAGGGGGATGCTCATTGTGCTGTTCAGAGCTGCATCTGACACTCCAAAAAGGTTCAGTAAAACCCACTTTGGATCTTACCAGAGTTTAATTCCTTCACTGAGGCGTTGCAGACAGCGATCTTCCCCATTAGCACTCTTTTGTGATTGTCACAGACCATGCCTCGTACAGCAGCAGGGTGTGTATCTTGTGAGACAGGAGTGCATTTCAGATTGTGCTGGCTCTACATCCAGCTTGTTCGCCATACATTTAAAGCTGAAAGCACTCTAGCACTAGCTACAGCCCAAAAGCAGACACATAACTCACTTCACATCGAAGCACACTTTGATACACTCTTTCTTCAGACAGTAGAGATAAATGACTTGTTGGAAGATACCATTTGCTGGACAGAAAATTTATATTGCAGAGACTAGGGATTTTCTACAGCTTTTTTATTGATGCAATGAATCAGTATTTGCTGCTCAATGTAATCTTGGCAGTATGGCAATACGCCTTTTACCGTTTTGAAAAGAAATGGAAATGCAGAGTAGCTGTTTTATTTCAAAATAGCATCATGCCAATCAGTCTTGTCTTTGTTTGTTTTGAAGGAGGTGTATATGTAGGACTGTTAGGTGATGGGTCTCAAAATGCATACAAAGTATTCTACCTTTGGAAGGTGACTGTTACAGATCAGATTCTGCATAATACTGTTTTCATCAAAATAGCTGAACATAAAAAAGAAGAACAAATTGCAGTCAAATCAGAGCCTGCAAACATTATACATTCGAGGATTGTTCTAAGTGCATGATGGTTTACTGCATTACATGGGTCTCCACAAATGCAGCTCTGCTTACAGATGCAACATTTGCAGGATTAGAGCCCTAAATAACTCTCTGATCCTGTATTTTCAAGTAAGGTTAATTATAGCTTTGTTAACAGACTTTCCCCCCTCCTCCAAATCTGCTTTATGAAACAGAATGGATATTGTTTCATAAAGAGCTAAAAGCCTGTTGTGCTGATAACACTTGGAAACAGCTGAGTGCACTGGACACTGTTTACGTGTTTCAGAAATGAGAGGGACTTAGGAGCAGCAGCACCTTCAGGAGAGCAGAGTTCAGCAGAACAGGACCTGAACTCCGGTACCAGCCACTATTAACTGCAGTGGGGCAGGGCTCTCGGAAACAGAAAGCTAAGGAATGAATCAATGACATTTCAGAAGCATTGCATGCATGCATACACACACTCAGGTGTTTTTAGTGTAGCCCTGTCATTCTTGCTTTCTCTATAACCCTGCTAATAATAAAGAATAAATCTCACTCTCATTCATTGGTTTACTCCCCTCCTTTCCTCGCTCCCAATCCTAATACGTATTATCCCACAAGGTCTCTCTCCACCTCCATATGGTTGACTGAATCCTGTTAGCTGAAAGCATCCTCCTACCACTAGATGAAGAGAAAAAAGGCACGAATTCTTACTTGAGAATTACGAGAATTTACAAAAGTCAACAGGATGATGGCAGGCAGTAGGAATGATGCCACCCAAAGTGGAAGAAAAATGCTTCAGTTCTTTCCCACACAGGATTTGAAGCGGCATCATTGGGACTTCGGCTTCAGCAATAGCTTGTAGAACTGACACATAAAAAAATTACACAGAATATAAACTGAATTTATGACATAACAAATAATATTTAATATATAGCATTGAATGCATACACATCAATACCAGTGCCGTAACAACAAAACAAAACTTGTAAAATTAGCAGCAGTTTTTTGCAAGTACAAAAATACACATTTTTTTCAGAACATATATAATAGCAAAATTTAACAGGATATATTATACAAACTCAAAGCATTTAGATAATGCATTACTCTAATATATTATATGATGTATGACACAGACAGCGAGACCGAGTGCACCCTCAGCAGGTTTGTAGAGGACGGGATGCTGAGAGGTGCAGTTGACAGAACAGAAGGACGGGATGCCACCCAAAGGCACCTGGACAAATGTGCCAAGTGGGCCCATGGGAACCTCAGGAGGTTCAACAAGTCTAAGTGCAAGGTGCTGCACCTTGCCCTGGGCCGGAACAATCCCTGATACAGGTACAGACTGGGAGAACTCTTTGAGGGCAGCCCTGCCGAGAAGGACTTGGGGGTGCTGGTGGATGAGAGGCTGGACATGAGCTGTCAGTGTGCACTCGCAGCCCAGAAAGCCAAACATCCCCTGGGCTGCATCCAGAGCAGCGTGGGCAGCAGGGCCAGGGAGGGGATTCTGCCCCTCTGCTCTGCTCTGGTGAGACCCCACCTGCAGTGCTGCATCCAGCTCTGCGCTCCCAGCACAGGAAGGACAGGGAGCTGTTGGAGTGAGTATAAAGAAGGACCATAAAGAACATTAGAGGAATGGAAAAACTCTTCTGTGAGGAAATGCTGAGAGAGTTGGAGAAGCCTGGAGAAGAGAAGGCTTCAGGAGGACCTCACTTTGGCCTTCCAGTACCTTAAGAGGACTTATAAAAAGAAGGGAGATGACTTTTTATATGGGCAGATAGTGACAGGACAAGGGGCAAGGTTTTAAACTAATAGAGAGCAGGATTAGATTAGATATTAAAGAAATTCTTTACTCAGAGAGTGGTGAAGCACTAGAACAGGTTGCCCCAAGAAGTTATGGATGCCCCATTCCTGGAAGTGTTCAAGGCCAGGTTGGACGGGGCTTGGAGCAATCTGGTCTAGTGGAAGGTGTCCCTACCCATGGTAGGGGGTTGGAACTGGATGATCTTTAAGGTCCTTTCCAACCCAATCCATTCTGTGATTCTATGTTTTAGGTGTTGCATAATAAAATTACTTGTGTTCTGCTTGCAATAATACATAATGCCATTTACAGCAATGTTAAGAAACTATTCACAACTTAAACATGAACAGAACAGCCAACAAAGCACAATAAATGAAACACAGAGTTGCAAGGTGTTAGTTACAAGATTCAGCATTTCCCTTTACATATTTTGGGGCTTACTTTTTCTTTCTTTTGCAGTGTGAAAGAAATAACTACACCTATTGAACATACTGTATAAACATACAGAAAACAACACACTTACTCCTTGGAGGACAATGAAGGTAATATTTATCAGTTTCAGAACAGTAGTATAATACCACAGTTATGGAAGCTATGCTGACTTTGCACGCTACATCAAAAGCACAAAGGACTGGGACTCACATCTGCAAGGCTCAGCACTCGAGTGGTCAAGGAGAGAGGTCCAGCAGGCAGCCCGCTGCCCTGGCAGGGTCAGGGAACAGGACACTGGCCTTAGTTACCTCCTGGGTCCCTTCCAGATTTTCAAGAGATTTCTGTTTGCTTGCTTTTCAGCAATTTTTACTATCCTTACAATGTTCTTGCAAAGCTTTATCTTGGAACATTACTCAGACAGCTTCCTAAAAAAAGAAAACCTGTGAGTCCAGGGACTGCTCAATTAAATTTGAACAACCTGGATGTTAAAGTTAAAATGAACACACATCAACACCAAAGGCATTTTCTTTATGGTGTTTATTTTAAGCATTAAGATTCCTCTGCAAAAAGCTTTGGTCGGTCTCTTCAAACTTTGGATTGCTGTAATGTGTTTCTAGACCTCCTCTTTGATCATGAAGTCTCTCTCTTCCGGTGACTTTCAGAGGCAATGGCTGAAGGTCAGGCTTAATGAAACAGCAATCGACTCCATCAGTAGGTTTCAGGGGTGCTGACCTGGTGCTGGGCCCCACCAAGTCCCCCTCACACCCAGTGTCAGTAGGTTGTGGAGACGGTGGCCCCTTGGTGGGTGTCAGCAAACAGTCACCAGCCACAGGCGCAGCAGCGTCTTCGTGTTTCTTTAGCGACTGAAAAGTGCTATCGAAAGGGTAGGAGGTTTCACTTAGGGTAAACAGAATCTGGTCTGAAAACTGGGAGAAAGCACTGTCCAGGGAGCAAATGGATGACACAGATGGAGACGTCCCAGAAGAAGACTGGCTAAAAGAGCTAAATCCTGAGCAAATATTTAATCCCTCTGGTGTTGGAGGCAGGAGACAATGGGACAGGTCTTTCCTTTCAACGTTTTGGTTTGTGTCATCACTTTTACCAACATTAATCCCTATAACCAAGCTCTGATTGCTGAGCTTTTGCCTTTCCACCTGCAGTGACTGGCGCTGGCAGAGATACTCTTCATCTCCATCTCCATGAGACAGGACAACGTCACAGCTGGCTTTGCGCGCTGCCTTCTCACGCCCAGAATCGGAGCGGGCGGAACTGGAGGTCTGGAGGCCAACTGCAGGCTCGGAGGAGCGCCGGTGCCTCCTCACAATCTTGGGAGCACCCGAGGTAGCTGCTGAGGGGAAACCACTGGAGTAGGGAGACTCGTTTGAGTTTTCTTGCGAGGAAAACTTCAGATGCATGTCGGCAGAAATTGCCAACTGCTTCAGTTTCGTTTGGCTTTGGATTTCATCCACCTCTGTCTGCTCCGAATCGCCATCGCTCAGAGTGAAGACAGACTCCCTGCTCCTCTTGTCCTGATCACGGGTTTTAATCCAGTCACTGGAGGAAGAGTCAGCTTCATCATTCGCCTCATTTTCCAGGCTGTCATAGGAAGAGTCGTTCTGATGGAGAGAAGCAACATCTGCAAGGACAAAACAAGTGTTAACACATCGGTGACTGAACCACACTCTTGAAAAGCAGCTTTTTGGTTTTTGCAAGTATCCTTTACTTTTAGGAGGATTTTTAAGACTCTTTAAAGACTCTTCAAGGAGAAATATAGATAATTTCATTATTTCATTCACTGTCTTAATTTTGAACTGGAGAAGCTGAAGTGACTACTAAGCTACAGTTCAGTCACGAAATACAAGATAATGGCACAAATAAGGGTTAGGGGGTTTTTGTTGTGTTTTTCGTTTGGTTTGGTTTTTTTAAGTAGATAGTAGATAATCCAGCTGTAACCAATAATTTACATATATACATATACTGAATTGGTAATTTATTTAATTTTTCTTTTCATTATTGGATATTGAAAGCAACATTTAACCTTTCCGTCCTTCTTTTAGACAAATGAAGAAAACAGAGCATACTTCTTACCTCTACTTCTTCCAGAAAATACAGTACTTTTAAGAGCAACACTGTGAAGTTTTAGTCTCAGTTTAAAAAGACACCTCATTTGTACTGAGCAGTGCACACCTGGGCCCTGTCCCATATCTGCATTAATTGGAATTACATTAAATCTCTTTTGCTCTGGGTTAGGCTAAGCTGCCTTATCTCACATTTGCAGCAGACACAGTTCATGCACGGGCAGCCACCACGCCTCAGTGCCTGCCTGAAAATTCATTCAGCTGCTGTAACCTGTCATGCGTCTGAGCTCTCACTGCCAGCACATCCCAGCACAGCAGATCCCATGTGCTTCACTGCAGGGGAGGGGGCAGGCCAGATTTCACTGGATTGCACCCAATCTCACTGGAGGCAGAGCACAAGGAGCTTGAAACAGCCACACTGAGTCAGTCAGACATGCCAACACAAGTGCCATTACCACTTTCAGTACAGGCCACCTGTGACAAAATTTATTTTACAAAAATGCTGCTTTAGAAATACTTTTAGGAGAGACACAAAACTCCAGAAAATCAGAGGGTTGGAGAGAAAAAAAGCATTAATGATAATCTGGAAAGCTCTGTCAACTAGTCTGCCAAACACTTTCAGTTACCAGTTCCATGATTTTTCTGTGCTAGCAGCAAAATCTGGATGTCCCACTGAAACTCTGGAGATCTCTCTCTGTTGATAGTGAAGAATAGACACTTTCAACCCTAATACAATGGTGTGACAGCTGTATTATGACCATTGTTGATAAGTGACTTCCTGATATTTTGGGAAAACACAGGCTAATTCAAAAATTCTAGATTTGAGAGCAAACCTCTACAATTTTTCTTTTTTTATTTTGTTTCCCCTCCCTCCTTTTTTAACCACAGTGGTTCAGAAGACTTGTGAAAGCATTTTGTGATATGATCCAGGTCTATGGTAAGTTGAATCAGTGATTATGACCAATTCTTTGGGCAGACAAAAGAGAACAGCAGTATCTGGGATCACCACATGAAGAAGGAACAGCATTCTTCCACAGAATATACCAATCTTTTGCCTGCCTGAGTTTAGCTGTCTTAAAGGGATCAAAACATCAATCTGTATTACCTGAGCTGTTCTCTCTCTTGCATGTCATCAGTATTTCTCCAAAGAGGGAGGTAATTTCATCTCCAAAAATCCTGCAGCAATTCTCAATGAGGAACTGTACCAGACTAGAAATCTGCAACAAAGCAGTGGGAGAGAGATGTCAGATCTTCTATTATTCAACTCAGGGCAAGCTCACCATACAGATGAGCAACAGGAGCACACTGTCATCCATGAAGGCAGCCAGGAGCTACTCTCTCAGTCTCCTTGGCCCAGATAAACTGTCCTGGTATACATCCTTGTATACATCTTTTCCATTCGACTCTGTCCTGTTCCGAGCTGGCCACAACCAGAGATCTTCTTGATGAGAGAAGCATTTTGCTGATACACTGGACGTTGCTTTATGACCTCTCTCCCCTTCTTCCAGACAGATTATGAGAATGGATTGATGAATGTTGCTGGAGCCCTGATAAGAGGACAAGTCCTGATCTGAAGAGGTACTGACTGTTCTCATGTTTGCAACCAACAGCCTGGTTGAACGGGATGAAAGTTGGTTTGGTTTTCTACTATACCAAAGTGTTTCTTACCTTTTTAATAAATTCACTTTCTATATCAGGAGTGGAGGATACAGGAGGCCAAAGCAGGCTAGGTGCAATGCACACAGCCAGATTAAAGGCATTCATCTGGTTCTCTTCAGATCGCATTTCTATCACATGCAGTACTCCAAAGATGTAACGTAAGAGAAAAACATTAGCTCTTGGGAGATGCTCTATTAACCTGAAAACATATAAAAACAGAATTCTTCACATTAGTGACCACTTTCCATAGATATACACAAGTTAAGATAATGGAAATGCAGAAACAGGTTAACATGGTCCACTAAGTAAACCAGTGAGGGTGTCAGAGAGGTGTTCTTGTTCAGCTGTTTTCCCCCACCGTGTCTCTGAACAATTTCCTGGAACAGCAGAAAACACCATGACACAAAATTATGCTCTGCCAAGTACAATGTATGACATGCAGCTGTACTTCACCTAAGTTGCCTGATAATTCACCACTCACTTCCCCAAACAGTTCAGCAGCCTGTTTATGCCATCTAGTTGCCTTAAGTATGTGTGTAAATACTCCTGAGGTCAGCTACTGCACAAAGCTCTGCTTCCTGTGACACAAACTTCGCCTACTTTCTGGTTTGTATCACCTGCAAGGTTGGAGGCTTCCCTTGTCACTACGCTTCAGCATTTCATCCACAATTCCACCTTGGCTTCAAAATGGTCACTAAAATTTGAGATGAATGAGGAGAAATACATGAAGAACTGATTTCAGCTTCCCTATCACCCAGGACTCCAAAGTCCCCCACAGGTGGTTTTGGATTTTGTATCAGACAGAAATTCAAGTTTTGGACATCATATTTACAAATAATACAAGTTGCTTTTGTTCTTCTCATGAAAGGATATTTAATGTACTTACTGGTGTCCACAAAAGGCAGAAAAGCAGGACAAAAGAGGGTCAGAAAATCGTCTCATACAGACGATCCCTTAAGTACATATGTAAGCTTCAATGTTCTGTCATATACAAAGATATTTTTAGCATCTATTTAAAAAAATTAATTGTAAGTTGAATATTTGTGATTCTGCATTCTGGGATATACATTTATAGGACAAGAATGTAGAGAATATAAGTAACCACCTTTGGACGCTTTTTATCTTCTCTTCACTATTTCCTTGATCCAGCACAGAGACCCACTTATCACACAGCTGGGATGATAAAATACTGCCCGGGATGTTGCGGAGAAAATCCTTATCAAGAGAAAAGAAGAACAAAACACGTGAGCAGCTGTTCTGGGGCATGTGAGGGAGCAGGAATAAGATACACCGATGCAAGAGGATGTGTGCATGGGATGGCACTCGCTGGCAACCCTATCACTGCACACCGCAACCAAAACTAGAATAACATCTGAGATAGAGGCACTTTAGATTATGCTTAAAGTGAATATTTTCCTGCCTTTCCCTACCCTTTTTTTCAAAACAGAGGTACTTGAATGTTTCATCTGATATTGCTGAACTAAAAAATCTGCAGTGAGACCAGTTATTTTAATGTTGCATAATGTCTGTCTTTACTTATCACTTACTTATCATCTGTAGGCCCTGTTTCTTCTCCTTAGCTGACAAGCTCAAGTACCGACAGACCATAAGCACTCCAAGGCATCCCTACCTTCCTTCCCCATGTCAATGGAGTACCTAAACTAGTCACTGACAGTCTTGCTATTCCTCTTTCCTAACACCTCAACCATTGGCAGGGAAGCTGTTGCAGTTTAGGAAGAAGACCAAATCCTAGCTTCCGAAAAAAGCTATGATGGGGGAAGCTATGATGCCTTTTTTGCACAAGGAACATCGGTTTTGACATGCAAGACTGTAACAACAGATAATGCACGAAAAAAGTAATCCAAATATTTATGGCAATACTACAAATTCACTAGGCTCTGCAGCATAGGATAATACTGATATATAAGGAGAGAGGTCTGCAAACATGCCTTTTAAAAGTATTTCACATGCAGAGATAAAGAGAGCAACAGGACCAGGCTGTAGCAGAGACCTCAGGAAAGCTGTCAGCAAAACAAGCTGGCTACTACTCTTCCTCATCCTCATTCAGTGGTAGCCTCCTTTGGAGATCCTCACAAGGTTAATGTGCCAGCCCATTCTCATTAATTCAGTCCACCAGTCCTCTTTGGGCCTGTCCCTGGAGAAAAGCCCTCCCTGGTTGTGCACAGGATCTGTGCTGCTCTCACCCAAAGTGGGAGACAGGAACATTCTTCACATACCTTAAACAAAGATGCTGTCACAAATATGGATTCACGGGCCAGGTCCACTTCAGCGCCTGAATCAAGCTTCTCCTTTAGCTCTTTGAATGTTTTTGCACTTCCAGAGCGTCTGAAAATACCCTTGGTGGAAGGCCCCTCTTGGTAGAGGAGGGAAAGCATGTCCTAAAAAAATTAAAAAGGCAAAGAGGATTTCTCATAAACATATTTTATTGTCCAGTGCCACTAAAATGTAGTTTTGCCATTTTTGCCACAGCTGAAAACCTATTAGCCCTAAAAAATATCAGAAATCAAACACAAGTCAAGGCTCACTCTCCAAACCATGCCAAACTGCAGAGCAAAGCTGTGATTTGGGGCTCTCATTTTGGAAAACATCCCCTCAGAAACATTGTGCTGCCACTGCTAAGCACTAACTTTCTGCATGACCTTCCAGGACCTGTGCAAGTTTCATCCAAGTAAAACTAATAAGTAAACACTCTGATATGGGAAAAGGAGAGTGGTCTATCCAATTCAGAGCTTTGCACCTGACAGTGGCCTCAGCCAGACACTACTTTGCAGGAAGATATGAGACCCTTGCTGCTCATCACTGTGGTCAATATTATCACCAACCAGAGATAGAGTTCTGCTCCACTGCTGATGTCTGAAAAAAAAGAGATTTTTATCTAAGCTAGAAAGTGCTTTGTTTGTTAATATCCATCTGCACTTGTAAAGCAGATCAGAGTCAGGTTTTTACCTCCTTTGCTGCTTGTGAGTGGTATCAGATTCTGCAAGCAGCTCAGGGCTGTCAGCAGGACCAGCTCCGGGGTAAGGTGCTCCCACTTGGGAGGTCACTCCAAGGGGGATAAAGCTCAACTTGTGGCTCCCCTGAAGCCAAAGAGGCTGCACAGGATTAAACAAGTAGGCAGCTTATTACAGGAAAGGGAAAACAGGCAGACTCGTGTAACTTTTTCAGTAACAGGAGGGCTTTTACAATAATGGGAGGGACTGATTTCTTCTGTTAAATAAGTGAGGAAAACAAGCAGAAAAGGAAATGCTGCAACTTCTCCTGAGATAATGTGTTCACGGTATTTGCCAGATGCTTAGATCTCTGTGGTCTCCTGTGGGCCATCTCTCAGACATGCTGGTCACCTCTTGCAGGCCCACTCCAAGCAATTAGAATTAGTCATGTTTATCTCTTCGAAAGAGGAAACACATGCAGACAGTCTCTGGGATCATGTGTATGCACACAGTGGCCTGAGGACCAAGTTGTCAAAAATGATGGCAAGAAAAGGGACACTGGGAGGGTCCTGGGACACTGGTCCCCCATCATTAAACTCAATTAGTGAACAGTAATGGCTAAGGAATGGAGTTTGGGGACTTTCCTAGTTTGGGCTGTAAGGTAGGTCTTCCTGCCACACAACAGTGCAAATAAGTCTAATGGAAGCTATTAGTTTTACTTTTATTCTTTAATGTTTCTTTCTCACTCTTGCAGAAGTTCAAGATCAAGAATTTGTCTAAGTGCAGATGCTTTGGAGGAGCACCTTCATGGCAGCAGGACTCATGTCAGGATTTTCATTTTCTTTGCAGGAATTCAGAGCACTGCCATCAAAACAGGCTGAGTCCCACAGCACAGGACGTTAGCACATGAAAAAATGCTTTGAAAATATAATTTAAACAAAATATTCACAAGATAAAAATGGGAAGCCCCTGTTAAACTAACAAACCCAGACAAAATTACATGAATGAAGCTATGGTGCAAGACAATTCAGTGTGGCAATGGCTAAAAGAGGGCCCTTCAGCTGTGAAAGCAAGCTGGAAGCTCTGAATCAGTTATCCAGACATGCCTGGAGCATTCATCCCCAATATTTTCTTTCTCCTGCAGGTAAATCCCACTCAGTCCCCCAGTATTCTATTCTTCAGAGATGCTGCATGAATTCAGAAGTAAGTTATATTTTGTGGCATAAACACAACGTTTAAAATTCAAAGCATGAAGTCTACCAAGCTGTGATTCTATGCTTAGTAACTCTGGGGATTTTTTCAGATAAAAATTTACTAATATTTACGTTTTGGAGAAATTTCTGAAATGCAGCATTGGCTCATCTCTTAAACAGAGAGACTGAAGGATCAGGTGATCATAGTCATACAGAGTCCATCTCTGGAGGGCTTATTTAAATAACCTAAATGCACACATCTCCTTGAAAAGAAAATAACAACCCCACACTATTAAAAGACCAGAAAAGTCCCGGTATGATTCACTATTCAGGCAGTGATAAAGCTGCACATCAAGCACCAGCTTAGGAGACAAAACATCTCTTCCTATAAAATGGTGTGACCCCACTGATTTCAGTGGGGTTCTGGCAACTTCTTCCAGCCAGAAGTCAGGCTGCTAGGATGAAGGGCCCAATTCTGCAGGGCTCATTCCCACTCTGTAAATTCTTCATCTGCTGCACTGACAACAGGGCAGCCCTCCAATGACCAAAAGTGCCACATATTTGCCTTAATTACACCTAGGATTGGGCTCTAGGACAACCTTTTTCATGTTCCTAGGCTGGTTTTGAGAGCACCCACAGCACCAAAACTCCTCAAGATAGGATGAAAAGATGCTACTGTGGCCTCCACATTCCCACCTCTTTTTTGCAGTGGTGCTGTCAGACCAAAGATGAGGACTCAGAGTGCTTGCCTGCCCTGGAATGACTTCAAGAAAGGCTCTGAAATTGCCTAGTTACGGGCAGGTGGCATTTTTATGCATGCGTGGGCTGCCTATACGGGACAGTAGATGAGACATTTATGGATGTGGGGATTTTACAGAAATCTTGGGAGTGGTTTAAAAAGTATGTGTGAATGTGGCATTTATTTACACTGTGTAAGTGAGGATTAGGAAACCAACCTTATAAAGGCTATAAAGGAGAAACAGCCCAGAGCAGCAGACCGCTCACATACATTTCTCAAGCTGTTATTAACTGGGCCTGACCACAGCATATGTTAAAAACCAAAGTTCTTGCTGAGAACCACAAATGAAGTTTCCCTTTAGAAACCTTTCTGGTTTCTCTGCTTGGGTAATTTCAATGCCCCATTTACAACCATATCCTCATTTACTACATAGAGAAATTCCACCACTGTAAGACCCAACCCTGAGCCTGGGACTCACCAAGAGGGGTTTGGGCAGGTTGTCATCCTCACAGATGGTTGTTAGTAAGAGGCCAAAGAGCTTCCCAGGAGCAGCAGATGTTGAGGAGAGGGGTGCATTGTCCAAGTGAGTGCCTGGGCCACGCCAAAAAGCCCAATTTATGATAGATCTTTTCCTTTTAAATGACTTTTGGCTTAAGTCTGGGAAAAGAGAAAGGTGTTTATTACGAGAAATGCATTTCAATTCTAGTTCCAGTATTTGGGTTTTGGTGGTTGCTATGGTTTCAAAGGAAAAAATGTCATGAACTCAACCAACTCCTTGCATCCAGCTAAGCCTGATCCACCATGCACATACCTCTGTGTGTGTGTGTGTGTGTGTATAGAATGTATTGCCTTACTCATGCCCTGAAGAGGATCACCAGGATCTGCACTGCACCGCTGGAGCGCAGTGTCAGCACTCACCACTAAGTGCAGGATTGCAAACCTCAGCCTGCTGACTTCACACAGAGCTGGGCTCTGCTAAATAACTCATTTTCCACCCACAGGTGCAAAACCACTGCCTTCACCTTGGCATGCTGTCCAGAGGCTTCCTAGTTCTCCTGGCAATGTGGGAGACTCTCCCCACAGTTAACACCAGAGAATCAACTAATGGAGTGAGGCGTTTCCTGATCAGGAAAAGCCACTGCCTTTGCTCTCTTCTCCGCAACGCAAGAGTATCGTCAGTGTCCTCACTCCCAGCATTTTCTGACCGTGGCCCAGAAACAGTGCCTGCCCTTTGATCAATGCCTTCCAGATGGCATTTCACCATGCTGCCAGCCCACTGATGGGCTCAGTCTGTCTTCATTTTAACATATTTCATGAGATAGCGATGGAGCTGTACTAACTGAAGCTCCTGTTTGTGGTGTATAGAGAAGGAAATACTGGTATTGGTATATAAAATGAGGTTTTTTAATATGACCTTTCTCAGCATCAGCCAGTGTGAGGTCTTAACAGCACGGGCTACTGCTAAGGGGAAAAGGAGTACAAACTGTTTATGACAGAAGTGCTAACTGGGAAAAACTTATTCTGAGATATTTTTTCTTTCTGAGGTGTTTTCAAAGCCAATCAGCATTGATTTAGTTGCTTGCCTACCCCATACACATTTTAAGTAGCTCGTTCTTCCAAACATTTCACTTCCTGGTGTTGTGGAGGCCAGAAGCAAGGCTTGCAGAATTAAGGATTGTGGTAAAATACCAGATTTTTCTCTCCAATACTTTATTCTCTCCTATGCTTTATTAGAATTGGGTTTTTAGCCCAAAGAGTGATTTCCATTATACATCATTCCATTCCAGATCATGCTCCCTTCGGGAATGGGTGGAAGTCTTTTCATTAGATGCTTACAGGATGAAAAGTTACAGTTTAACTCAAAATGTGAACATATGAATGTGAAAGCCTGAAGAAAAATTCTTTTAATAAAAAATAATGAGGATATACATTTTAAGCAGTAAAAAATTTCAAGAAATATAAGTCTGGCTTTACTGTGCGTCTAAGGCTTTACTTGGCACATCATGTTTTGGGAGAACATAACTGACCTGTAATTTTCAAAATGACATTTTTTTCCTTTGGATGAGCTGGATATTAGCACCTGAATAAGGTTTGCTTCACAAACTAAGGTTTGTCAGCGTTCTAGTGACACAATGGCAAATACACACTGGTGTTTTTTTCTGTAAACCCTGTGGATCTCAGTGGAAGCAAAAATTAAGATGCTATTTTGGAGAACAAGGAATAGCAGAAGTGAATAAAAAAAAGGTCTTAAAATTCGGAACTCTTCTTAGTCTCTTACTGATTGTTCCCCTCTTAACAGCCATGCCTCAAACTGAGAATGAGAGCAAAGGGTCATTGTAACTAACTGCAGCTCTCTCCTGGGACAGGAAGGAAATCTTAGCCAACGATCTTCAGCAGACTAGGGCAGAAACCAACAACTTATGCAAGGCAATGAAATGCCCTGTCACTTAAAAACTAACATTCATTGAAAAACAGGAAAACTTACCCTTTTCACACCCCTTTTTTAAGGGGATTGAGAAGCCTTAAGCTGAACAGGAGATGAGAAGGGGTGGGTGTACACTTTCTTTCCTTGAACCTGTGCAAAGTTAAAATACTAGGAGAAGCCCAGGCTCCTCTCAGCCAAGACAGATGCCAATTACTGCTCTACAGAAGTACTTCCATACAAAAACCTCATGGCCTTGCTCTGGTGGATTATTCTAAGCCAGAATCAGAAAAAATACCAGTTTGTTGGAAAATTTTGGTCAGAGCTCACAGCAGCCACTTCTTCTGCTCATATTTTACATGAAGGGAATGTCTATTTGTAGTTAGTGTCCTAGCCATGGAAATGGCATTTCCTCTCCATGAAACTAATCAGAAACTGCTAAATAAATCTTCAGCTCTATTTAACAATGTGCCCATGAGCATTATTTAATGGCCATGTTTAACTGGTAGGTGGCCATTCCTGTTACATGCTGAAAGGCTACAGCAGAGGCAATAGAAACACTTCACTTCTTCCACATAGAAAATTCTCCTGTACTTTTTTTAACCATCCAGCCAGGACAGATGATGCAATTATACCACCACATTTGGTGTCCACACAGCTACTTACTTGACATGAGGGCCAGCTGTCAGTCCTGCCTGCCTGTCAACACCTACACTGCTGTCTAACCATGGTGCAGCCTGGTAGAGCTGGGCAGCTGCTCCTTGCTGCCTCCAGAAGGGACAGCATGTCCAGCACAGAGGGATCCCTGATGCAGGGAAGTGATGGAAGGGAGGACAGCACAGCATGTGACAGTGAAGTGTGGGGTTACAGATACTGCTCTCTGTAAATTCACCCTGTATGTGGCAGTGTGCCCAGTGGGTACCAAACAACAGCAACACAGATTTTGGCTTGCTGATCTGAACATGAGCCCAAAGCCAGACCACAGCCTTGCATGAAGGTAATTTTTGCTATTTTCCAAACCCAAAACAATTAGGAAAAGCACAACTAACAGTGCTATATGTGAGATAACCTGCTTTGCAAGCAGTCAGACCTACACATCACTTTAACAGGTTTTGTCTGATGAAAGAAGGAAAGGTGAATGGACTAAAAGCCTCCTTCTCCCATTTAGCGCAGTCCCTGTGCATGAGCTGCAGGCTGCCTCAGGCTTCTGCTGCCCCAAGCCAGGCTCCCTCCATTCCTGCAGCTTGCACAGCACTGATGATAACACATCTGCATTACAACTCTACAGGCCCGATTTGCATTTCTATTTTCTTTTGCCAGTCAACATCAGCTGCCAAAGCGGGGCCTGTAAACCTAATTACACCCCTTTGCTAGATTGCCTCATTCTTAAAATATGCCATGAAGTAATAGATGACACAAATTACTGGGAAGGGGGTAGATGAATGCATGTGGAAAAGAAATTAATTTATATAAAATGTAATCAATTTCCAGAATAATTTGTAATGGACTCTGGTATAGCTTCGCTATACTTAATTTCTGAAAACATTACAAATGGATTCTATTCATATTCATATATTGTGGGAGATCTTAGGTATTGGGGAGTGCCCAAGACAACAGAGTGGACGTTATTTTTTTCATGATACAGTCATTAATGTTGAAGTAGGGCAGAATTCCTAGTTGAGCTGAGTATGCTAGTGTGTCAAGAACAACAAAAACACACCATGGGATGTGTCCTTGCTGAAAGTCTGATGCCCCAATCCTGTTACGATCTCCTTATTTGCTTTATCATGAGCAGAGCGCAGTCATTGTGTCGTTGACAACAGAGTGCAAAACAGAGAGCAGGTGCTCGTATTTTTGCAGCATCAAGGCCAAAGGCAGAAGAAAATACTACTTTCTTTATTTTACTCAAAGAGTACTGAAATAAAGTTTTATTTGCTCACCTCATCTAGGAATTCAAGTACCTGCCTAGACTTTGCCACTTGAGGGTCTCAGTGAGGTAGGTGTGTAGTCCTAAGAACCTTACTGAGATAAAGGATGCTGCCAAATGTTGCGTGAGAATTCTGTGCCAAAGTCAAGTCTTGACTCTTGAACCGTAAAACCACCCTGCCTTGTTCCAGAGCACAGCAAGGGCTGCAGAGAGAAGCTCAGCTAATAGACTCACAAAAATTGCGGGGGAGAGATTTTGTCTTTCTTTTGCTGATTTTAGAACAATCACTTGACAGGCAGCTTGTCAAAATGTAACTTACAAAGATGACATATATACAACAGCATGCTCAAATCAGGAGGAGCTACACTGCAAACTCCCCGGAGCAGCTGGAACATACACCTGCACGCTGCTCTGTGCTTCCCACTGCACCCCCAGCCCGGCACATTCGCCTTCTGCAGCAGAGCCAGGGAGGAGGCCAGGCTGTGGAGAGAGATGCTGGGGTGAGAAGACAACGTACCGTTCAGCTGCTGGCATGCGGCCACCTGGCTGGGCTTCAGCACAAACTGGCACTGCAGCTCCTGGGGCAGCTGCTCCGTCAAGAAAGGGCCCTGAAGCTGCCTGGGGCACGCACAGTGCTTTGATCCGTGGGGCATAGCGTCACGAATGTGGCTCATTTTAATTCCAAAGGGATATTCATGTCCTGTTCAAAGAGAAATCATAATAATCTCTGTTGGATTGACTGGAGACTTGGAAAACTTCATCTGCCCTGGAGGAAAAGCAGATTTTGCTTTCTGGCCCGCAGCACTTTCTCAGTAGTCTAAGAATTGTGCTTTTCTCCATATTTGCACGGGCATAAATCATACACTGGCAGATAGGGAGTTACTGTGTCTGGTGTAGCTAAACAGATGTAAAAGTAAAATCAGATCTATGACAGCTGTATCACATAAAAGCCCGCAAAAAAACTTACAAGTGACTATTTCTGAATTCAGTGTTTACTCTTTCTTTTGCTTTTAATGTGGCACTGAAAGTTTAGGTAGTGATTGCTCATATCATTCTGAAGAGAAATGAGATTTTGGGAGCTGTCATGTCAAATTTTTGCTGAGCATGCAAAACCAAAAAAACCCAGTGTGGAAGTGATCTTCTCTCCCTCAACAAGTTAAGTGCAACAGCTATCAGCTCAGTCAAACGCAACACAATCATGGTTCCTGTCTGAGGCTGAAACAGGAAGGAAACGTTAATCACAGGGCTGATGCAAATGAGCTATGCTTGGCTTTAACCAGCATCTTTGGGGACTACACAGAGGCAATTCATTTCCGGAGGAGCTCTCAGAAATGCCACCGGAAAGATGCTTTTCAGACTTGTCTAAAGACCTGGCGGATGAAACATATGGAATGCGGATGCAATGCTAAGATGTTTGAGTTAGCTTGCAGTTAGAATTGAACACTAAGAGAGTGGAAGAGACGTTATTTGAGATTATAGGTAGTATGAAGCTATGGCACAATCAAACTCTGCTTCTGATGTACGCCTATGATAAAAGCTGGCCTTATCTAATAAACCTTTGCATGAGTATCAAAAACAGCATCACTTTCATGTCAGATTCTTCTTTTCCAAGGATTGCAACTTGAATTTGCAATGAGAGTCAGTCAATTAAAAAGGCCTTTTCCATTTCTGAATTCTCTGGTTCTCTGTTTAAAGCCATGCACGTGATCTGATCTGAAGAAGATACACAATAATGGTCAGAAAGCCAAAGTCTGGTATGTTTCAAAGGCAAAACAGTTTGCACTGTCTATAGGGCGCACAAGTTAGACATTTTATAAATATTAATGTTGTCTGACTCCAGTGAAGCATTTGTAGATAAGGCTGTTTTGAGAAGGAATACTAAGATTTACTGGGATTGGATTTGCAGGAGAAAAAACCAGAAAACCCATAAGTTTTTCTTGTTCTAATTATCTGCAAACTCATACAGCACAAGTAATGCTGGGCCTCTACAGGGAAATGTTCTTACTAATGGGATGGGATTTGTTCTTAGTGAATCATGGGCCAAAATCAAATCACTCCATCCAATCACTTCTGAGATTTGTGTTGATTCCTGGTATTGAAATGTTTCGAAAAGCATTTTAGAAAGTGAATAAGCACTAATTTGCTCCTAATCAGAGGGGAGCTGTCAGCCAGAATGAGAAATACAGGATTGGAAAAGACCTCTTGGATCAGTTAATTTGAGTTGTGGAAGGAAAGAACATTTCTCAAAACTGTGCTGAGTTTTGCTGAGGAGGGGTAGGAAGAAATATGGTAAAGCTGGACAACCTCCAGAAGAGGAGGTGACTGGAGAGGCCAACTCTGTAGAAAGACTGGGGCTCATGCAGCAAAACTGGGGCAGAAATAAAAGAACTTCTTCAACCTCTTAGTGACACAAGCAGACAACTGCTTTTCAAAACAAAGGATCAGCATTTCACAGGCTCCCCAAACAGGCAAACTTGCGTGACAGGGAAGTAAGAGAAAAACAAAAGAGGAAACTGAATTTCAGTCTTCTATTTCCTGCTTCCTACAGCAGTAGTAACTGAGTGAATATTGAAAAACAAAACAATGTCAACAACTTACCAATAAGAGGGTAAGGAGCATGTTCTCTTCCTGAAATCACCCACAGCTTGTAGTCTTTTTCAGAGCCCTTTAAAACCAAAATTAAGAATAAGCTTGAAGCTATTAGTACCTCTGTGTGCCTAAGGTTTCTCACAACATAAGGATAATCTGCACCTTGCCAGCAGGGTCAAAGAAACCCCCTTTACTTTTGCAGTGCCCAGGTCTGCCACCAGCAAAATTCCTGCAGTGTGTCTGTCATGTGCAATGTGATTTATGTGACCTGGGTTCAGCTCTGAGCAGCGAGAGGTGCTCGAGCCCATCATTTCTGAAGGAAAAGGAATTTGCCCCAGTTCTTTCCTTCAGACTGGAGCACCTCCTGGCAGCAGAAGGATGGATGTCAGAACCCACCTCACCCTGGCAGCACTGAGCAGCACCCAGCACAGAGGAGAGGCAGGTCTGATCCCTAAGCAGCACAAGGAGAAGAACCTGCTGCAGAGCCTGTGGCAGACAGCGGGCAGGATGTGTAAGCTAAGGTGATCCTTCAGCTCCCTCCTGAGTACCAGGATACTCACAAACCCTGGGATGTGCTCTGGCACACAGACACCCCAGGCCTCACATCTGAGAACTGTGCTCCACCTTCTCCCCAGCTTTTCTACATCTCCCGTAAGCAAGAGGAGTTCAGGCTCGTGAGCCAACAGCATCCTGTGACTGACACTGTAACACAGGGCAGGAGCACCTTCATCTGAGACCTGAGCCCACCCTAATGATGCTAAGGCAAGGATGGCAGCCCCAGGTTCCTGGCACTCAATGTTGCCCCAAAATCTCACTGTAGAGCTGCTGTCAGCCTTTTTGTGCAGCCCTTAAGTGTGGAAGGGTTTGGGACTGATGGATGGTGTTTTAAGACTACTGAGCCCTCTTTAAAATGTACAGCAGAGAGGATAAATTTACATCAAAAGAGACAATTTCCAAAAGACTGGGGAATGTGACCATTTTTGGGAAAAGCTGTGAAAACCTCTGATTTAAATCAAATCAAAGTAAAGCAAATTCTAAATATTGCCTTTAGCAGAAATGTACAATGCTGCAGTTTAATTGAAGAAAGAGAGCAGTACTTATTTCAGATATGATGGTGAGACAACAGAAATAAAAACAATGCCATCTAATAGAAACCACTCTCAGGACAAAAGAAAACAGAAAGTGGATAAATACACTGCATTAAAAGTGATCTATTTTACCTTAAGTCCCTTTTCAGTGACATTACTAAATCAAGATAATTAAAATCTAGAAGTTTTCTGGGTACAAAAAGTGATAAATACCTCATGACAGCATTTACTTAGATCTAAACCTAAATCCTACCTCCTTTTAAACAGGCTTGCCAACTATCCCGCATTATCTGGACCTTCACCCAGTGCTCCTAAGGCTTTTGAGACTCTTCCTACTTGCTGCAGGCACCTGATGTAATGCTGATACACCCAATGAAGCCTTTGCAGTGCGCTCTCTGACTGACAGAGCTTTCTGGCCCATATTAGCACTGCTGTTAAGTCAGCTAGCAGGGGGCAGAAGGAAAATAAATAGGCTTTAGAGACATCTCTGATGCCTTAGGGCAAGCAGCCAGGAGCAAACAAATACAGCTGAAGAGCACAAGAAAGGGCATTTGCTTTTCCTTTCACATACATATATGAAAAGGTTCATTGCTATGAAGGGGAAGCAGGGGAAGGGAAGAGCCAGTAAGCGTGGTTCCAGGAGGCAGACTGTTCATCTCCGACTGCAAATGCTGTCCTTTACAGCTTTATGAGGCCATTTGTCAGAATAAATGTGACTGTCCCAGAAAAATCAGCAAGTGTACTTACAAAGCTGGGAAACCCAAGGCCCTCCCTTCTGCCCCACTTGATAATTTGGAACAGATGATCAATGCCATTTTGCACGAGCTAGCTGTCACTTTACCAGAGAAACCACAGAGGAAAAAACCCTGATGTGTTAAACCAGAGTGAACTCAGCCAAAGTAATAGCCCCATTAATCACACAATATGTGAAATGTAGTTTTTATAATTGCCATTGAAAAGTCATGGAGCTCCTTTCAAGTGGTTCTCCGTGGACAGAAATAAAAAACCTTGATAGAGTGTGTAAGGCAGAGCTTCCTTACAGTCAGAACAATCCTACTAGGGGGTGGGTGTTTGATTGATATGCAGGCTACAGCCTAATTTATTTAGCTTGTTTGATTTTACTGCTAATCTTATGATACGCCTCTAATGAAAAAAAGGCTTTCTGCTATAAAGCAGCAGTGAAAAAAATGTAGTATATTACTTGGGCAAATAATTCTGCAGGCAAGATTTTACATCTTTCAGATGGCTTTCATTCTTTTTCCACTTGAAATAAAAATGTAAAGAGGAGGAAAACGCTGATCGTGATATATACAAAAGAACACAAAGCTGAAACCCAACCAGCTCCTCCTCCTGCTAATCTCAAAGAAAGCATTCTCTTTAAATACTACCATTTTCCTGGTTTTTTATGTACACAAAGTGAGGAAGTGCAAATGACACCCATAAAGTGGGTACAAATGAAGCACATCACAATAAAGACTTGCAGTTGTAATAGTGCTCAGTCTCCTGATTTTTGGTGCATACCAAGGGAGACAATCTGCAATTAAAATCCTAATTTTAATTCACCTTTTATCCTTTTCACCTTGCAATCCCTCTATCAACTCCAGAGATTCCTTAATTAAATGGACTACTGGATTCTGAGCCAGAGCCCCAGCTCTGGTGTAAACAGGATGCCTGAGACATAACAAGATGGGCACATAAATTGCTGTGCCTGGGAAATGCCAAGCTAGCAGAATAGACCCCTGCACTAAAAGCCTGTATAAATTAGGGATAATGGAACCTGGGGAAGGCAAATGCTGAGGTTACTCCAACTTTTGCTACGTGTCTCCAGAAGCCCAAGGGAAGCATAACAGTGGTATTTCGCTCATCATATTTGACTCTTCACACTCAGGGCTGTGGTAAGGGAAGACTTGTCAGATTCCATGCAATGAGATCAACACATGCATCAAGAGTAAAACATTTCAAAAAATCCTGTTACCCAAACAGCAGGCTGACAGACCAGTTAAAAAGCTGTCATATGATCTATATGATCATCATAAAGCTTCTGTATGATCATCAGTGTTGGCTGGAGCCATGCTGTAAAACACGGTGAGAGAGCCAGAATTCTTGTCCTTCGCACTGACTCTCTGCTACACCTGAGGCACTACCTTGTCTGGTTTAGAGCAAAGGAAGCCAGCTGAGGCAGCACTTGATCTAGTAGGGATCACTGCATCTATCTGGTATGCTACCCCACATTATCCTAAGTTCTGTAAAAGCCTTTTTCCAAAACAGTTTCAGGACACTGTTTAAACTGGGTGCATTCAGATTCCATGCAATCGCTTAGTTACAGTCGTATATCACATAACTCCAAAGGTCCATGGATATTTAGAGTACCTGACATGGACACATGAGAGCAGTGCAATCTGGGGACACAGCTGATCATGCATGTTTGCACATTTTGAAACCAACTAACAGTAGGCTTCTTGTTCACACTGAAGCATGCAAAAGGAGCTCTATCAAACTCTCACTTTTTGTGTCGAGATATCGCCTCTTAGGCATCAGCAAAAGAGATTTAAAAGCAACTTGAAACATGACTGATCCCTTACAGGGATGAGAGGCTTACTCAAAACTTTTAAGGCACTCCATAATCTCCGGAGGTCTATATGTTAACAAGGCACTTCTGATGAATTTCAACAACTTCGAACTGCTATGGTAAAGGATTTAATTAATGTTCATATCCTAAGACTTGGAAAAAGTGCAAGGGAAGATCTGATTGTTAAAAGTAACTACAAAAAAAGACTCATTAAAACTGGTGCAAGGACTTACATTAATTCCCAGCTGCTGCAGGGCCATCAGAATTACATCATTTGCTGTATCAACATTGGTTACATTTAGGGTTTTCGACTGTGAACAGAAAAAAGGAGAAGGGGAAAGTGGCATTAAAAGTTTGGATTTGCGAAGAGTATCTGAAGTGCAGTAGCTCTCCATAATTCATTGCTAGAAAAAATGAGACTATCCTGTTAAAATTTTACTTTATAAATAAATTATACTACATAGATAAAGGCCCAGCTGTCTGAGACCAAGGTTTGATTCCTCTGCTTTGTCACATACTTTCTGTATGTGCTTCTGCTTCTCCAACAGCTCAGTCAGAAGAGAGAGAGTGTCATAATTACTGGGGACATGACTTCCACATTAAAATATTCAAGAAGTCAGAACCACTAACTGCACTTTTAGACATTGCATAAGGGAAACATAATGGTTTGATTAATTTAAAAGCATGCAAGTTTGAAAAAATGAAACATTTCAGGGAGTTTTTTTTCAGTGAAGTATCAATTGTTAATTTCTGTCCTTTTCAACTCAAGATCTCTGTGGTAATAAAATACTGTATGCAGGCTGTTCATCCCTATAACTTTCCCCACATTCTATATAGATTTCTCAAAGCTAGATTTGGCTTAGTACCAGAAGCACTTCCTCTTGGTAATGTCCCATCCGGTTAAAACACTACCTCTCCAGGATCCTCCAGAATCTGCTGAGAGGCAGTTTGGAAAAGCATGGAGCAGCAGAGACACCATTTTTTAACCAGCTATGGCGACCAGCACGAAGTGCCAAGCTTTGTGTCAGCCAAAGTGCCACTTTCCACAGGCAGTCTTTCCAGAATGAGATTTCAGCACCAGCTGCCTGGCACCAGCGTTGCTCCTGTACTGCTGGGCAGTGCTCTGTACCTCAGCTCCATGGGTTGCTCCAATGCTTGCAGCATCACACCCACACTGGCCTCACTTCCCAGCCAACTCCACACACCAAGCACAAGTCACTAAGCCCTCGTTAGAGGCTGGCTTGGCTCTGCCAACAGGACTACACAGCTTTGGACTGCAGCTGGTTCATGGCCAGACTAAAGCCTTGGCAGAACAAAGGCAAGCCCACTGCAACAAACCATCCAGGCATACCCGACGGCCCAAAGAAGGGAAGGTGGCAGACCTGGGATGTAGATGTTTACTGCCAGTCTCAAGATAGTTTGTAATACCCTGACACCTTACGTAGCATGTCAGTTTTACGCTGGCCATAAGATGTTCAGGTGAAACAAACCCCTGATATTTTGCATTTAAAAAAGATCTGAGCTGTACATTTGTGTAAGTCTTTGACAGTAACAAGCTGCCATGGCAATGAAAGGAAAGTAGTGAGAATACTGTATATCTTGCTCCAGGACAGATCTGAACGCTCATACCATAAAAAATTTAACATTTGCCTGAAGCAATGACATCTGGCTCTCAGGAGTAGGTCAGCACATTTGCATAAGTTTTGCTCTTGGCTAGAATATAGTTTGTGCCTTGTGTTCAGCCTTCCCTACTGTCCAAAAATGAAATAATTCTTGGGCATCTCCAGCTGCTGTAGCACAGGAACCACAGCACCATAAGAACTATTTGCATCACAAAATTTCCATCTGTTCCTCCTCTGTTTTATTACTGATAATATCTAGACTACAGTGTGTCGTTCCCAGGACAGTCAGTATCAAGAGACAATACATAGCACAAAAGCTAATTATAGCTACAGAGAAAAGACACTGAAAAAAACCCCAACAAACCCTGGTACAAGGCTGCAACACCTGAGTTCATGTATGATTTATAGACTTTTACACCTGAGCAGACTATGATCTGCAGTTCTGCATTTGAACTGCCACAATTATTAGTATTGTTTACTAATGTTTGCCTTAGCAACACGGCAATTCCATCATAGCTTACCTTAATAATGATTTTCTGTGGAAAAAAAAAAGAAAAAGGCATAGTCCTTTATGCTTACATTTATGCAAATATAGAATTCTAAGTGGAGATTCACTGCTGGGCAAAGACTTACAGTGAAATCTAACTTCTGTGAAAAATTCTTATGCCCTTGCCCACGCTCCTTAGGATTCTGAGCTTGAAATACAGAAGTCACAAGGACAGTTAGAAAGAAAAGAAAAAAAGCAGAGGAAGAATGGATAGATTATCACTGAATGCTAGGGTATCTCTATGGAACTGGCTACATACAAGAATTTAGCTTAAATTGGTTAAAAAACATGTTGTCAGAAAGGTGCAAATCACCCTATGGATGACCTTCCTTTACCATCTACTCTTTGCCTATAAATCTACCCACATCAATTATTTGATGAATAACATGCTTAAGGCAATTGCAGGGTGCTCTTATACACTGCTTTACTGACTTAAGATCATCAACAATAAAACAATAGCAACTTTGCAGAATTTAATGAAGGCAGCTGTGGGTTTAGATAAGTTTTACAAGCGAAAAAAAGAAGGAAACATTGTACTGACATTTCTGGAGATGCTTATGCATAAATTCTGCTAGAGATGTTTCTTGGGACTTCACACTGTACAGTCTTTAGTTCATATGCCAGAACCAGTATTTCTTACCAAGCACACTGTCTTTAAAATGGAAATCATGTATTAAACACAGGGAAAAAACATTTCAGGGCTGTCTATACCAAGCCTTTTCAAGGGGCTGAATCCTTAAATGAGATTGCAAACCAAAGGAACCCTCTCAATACCCAAAGGACTTGCAGGTGAATAGCACTCATAGGTGATGTGGATTTAGACCCCTGTTTAGCTCAAGAACACTTACATGCGCACAAGTTCCCACGTCCTTCGCAATTATCGTCAGAGGAATGCTTTTAGGATTGTCTTTTTCCTTCTCTTCTCTTATTCGACTGACAAAGCAAGCACAAAACAAGTAAATTTTTAATACTGCACACATAAATAGCAAGATGTAGATTTATACAGCAATCAAGCAGTAACTTGGTAAGAAGGAGATTGTTTGCAGTAGAAAGATCTCTGAGGACAAGAAAGCATCCAGCCGTATCTGGAAGGGATGCTGACTGTGGCCTCCAGTAATGCCCTGCTGTACTGAAGTTCACTGCAGAAATCAGAGTAAGCAGCAGAGAAAGTGAGTAGAAAAATCAAGCTAAAACTACCCATCGTTGTGACACCTCAGTCTGTACTGAAGACTCCTGCTGGAATCAGTTACATCAGTACAGACTAGTTCAAAGGACTGAACAGGAGAACAGTGAACTGGAAATCATCCCAGCAAGGACGACTTAAACAACCCATGTACTCTGAAGAATCAGATAAAGACACAAGTCTCAAGCAGAAGAACTGGGTGACCCGAAAACAGATCCATCACTAGTAGTTTTCTGTCCAAACACTGAATGGAATAAGACAGCTCTGTTTATGCAAACCCTCCCACCATACCCTCCAGCTTCGAGCATGTTTTCTAAGAACAAAATACAGCCGGCCCTGAGCAGCAGACAGGTTAGAGCAGAGGTTCCTGAGCTGGGCTTGCTTAAATGCCATTACTGTGGAAAGAGCTTCAGGCTCAACCAGAGCCATGGTGGCAGAGGCTCCTGCTGCTGTGTTGGGAAGGAACAATGTGTGATAGGAATTGCTCCAGTTTTCTGCTGAGCACAGGGAAGCGATTCCCTCCTTGCACAGTGATTGTTGCATGAAAGCACACATCTTCTGAGGGAGTAGACGAGATTTTTTTTCTTAATATCACTTTGAAAGAGCTTATCTATCATGATGGCACAGGCACCACAGCTTGGGAATCACTGGTCTAGACCGGGACTCTCTGCAGTGTCTTTAAAGACTATATAATAAAGTACCTTTGCAAACAAGACAGCCATGTTTCCTTTTGTTCTGCAGACCTGAAAGAATTAACAAAAACCAGGACAAATCAGCCATCATTCTAGCACCAAAACAGTCCTTGTACAAACCACAAACCACAACGGAATGGACTGTTTCTTGGTTGCAATTTCATAAATACCTACAAAAACTAAAAGGTTTATCCAGGTTTGAACGAAAAGTAAAGTAAAGTCAACTGAAAAGGCTGCCATGGAGATCAAAAAGCCCCAGTTTCCAGTTTTTGACACAGAAGGTAAAGCTTTACCAGTTACTTCGGCAGGAAATGTACTGAGTTCTTAAAGTAATGTCCAAATAAAAGAGGAAGGCACTTTAAAAAAGAGCTTAATTCAAAAGTTTAAAGGTATTTCCTCAGGTATACAGACTTCTTTCCACTTTCACTACTCTAATTATCTTCTTACTTATTACTTGTTTTATCAGCACATCACAAAGTACATATGAGCCCATTGTACTTAGTAGGGTTTAACTTCGGACATTTTAAGGCTTATCTCCTTTATCTTTATCTCATGCGTACATTTTGAAGGATACAAAGCTGTCCAGTTAAATGTAGCTAATAATACGACAGTTCAAGGAATCTAAGCTAATTTTGCTTCAACTTTCTTGATTTAAATCCTGCCCTAGATGTAACTGCTATTCCCACTGCTGCTTTTGCAAATCAAGTTCTTCAAATTTCCAGAGCAGGCATTTAGGGAACTACAAACCTACCCAATGACACTGCAGGGGAAATGCACTTTATAAATGTTACAAATAAAATTTTTAACATTTGATTCTGATTTGGTTGTTCCAGTTCTGCTGGACAGACATCTACGGACTCACACATGGTACTTTATATTTTTCTGTGTACCTCCAGACATAAAATAAATTCACTTCTGTAAAATCTCAGACTCTCATTTTGACTGAAGCTATTGCTTTCCTATTCAACTACTTTCACATATCTATAAAGGATCACATACTGTCTTTAGATCAAAGCTCCCATTTATTGGCAAGATTTCAATTGAAAATCAATAGAAAATTCCATCTTTGTTCAAGGACTATTAAGTGTAAAAAACCATAAACAGCACAACCAGCTCAAGAGAGTGCAGCTTGTAGACAACATTGTCCTTAGGTACGGACAATGTGACACAGAAATTAAGCCAGATACTTCAGCTTTTGCTCTCTGTTGATAAAGAAGAAAATGCATTTTCCAAGACTCACGCAAATTACTGTGGCTAAGCAGCTGGGATTTCAGGGGGATGGTTCCCTCCCTCATCCAAAGTGACGAAAGAGCCCTCCTGCTGAGATGAAAATTATCCTAATCATTGAAATTACCTCTACAGCCCTTATGTGTCTTACAGTCAATGCTGCAAAGACAGACCAAAAATTTTTCTCTCTATTAAAATTCAGAGATTCTGCTTTAAGGGGAATTTTGACATTTTCTCCAGCACAATTAAATCAAAAAGAGAAACAGGACAAGGTCAGTATTTCACTGTTTGTTTCCTGCTACTTCCAATACATGGCCTTCTGTTTAAAACTGTCTTACAAGAGTGTCTTTGATCCCTTCATTAGCTCGGCTGTTTAATATTTGTAGTTCATCTTATTAATTAGCCAAGGTGTTTGTCAAGTTATACCAGTCTTTCCAGAATTCCACTGAGCAAGTTTGCAGCACAGAAAGTGCTTTGCCAAACCACATATTTTCTCAATTTTTATAATAATAAGCAAGATGGAACATGAGGTATGGAGATCAACTTGCTCAGAGCAGTAGAAGGAATTGGTTTAAGAATCAGCAAGTTCCTGCTCCCCACATTCACTGGTGCTGAAATGAATCTGTGATAGTCTAATTACCTGTCAGCTTGAAAACATTTATGTAACTTGTTAAATAAAATATATCTCAATTCTTACCTGAAATTTGCCACACAGTTTGTGGTGGGCCAGCCCAAAACAAAGGACCGGTCTGGGTCTGTGCTGCCTTCACAGACTTCTTCTGTACAAAACGCTGTCCACATCTCACAGAGACGCGCTTGGCACTTCAGTTTGAAATGAGAGTGTGACCTGCAGGCAGAAATTCACAGGTATGTCATACACGTGAAAACACAGAAGGCAAATTAAACAACTTGAGGGGTTTTTTTTCCTTCAGGCACAGGTGAGGCTTGCACTGGAGCTGATAGAAGAAGCACTTCTGCTTCAGCTAAAAAAAACGTTTTATGGGGTTCCATATAAAAACATACCAATTTTTCATTTAAGTGGGATCAACAAATCTCTTATTTGTGGGATAAACAGATTGATTGTGGCATCCCTGGACATCCCCCTTCTCGGGGGAAATCTGTCCAAGTCTAGAGTTGGCCTCCAAATCTTGCTATGATGCAAAGATTGCCACTTGTATTTGACTCTCCTTTCAGTGACTTTAATGCCACTGAGGAGTTCACAATACAGTTCTGTTGCTTAGCCCCAGGGTCAGAAATTATGATGAGTTTAAGTAGTGACAACTAGGCCAGGGGAAATGAAGCAAACCTGAACAAAGAACAAGCAGAAAATTGTCATTTGTGTTAATTACAGCACAGGTCACCACACAACCTTCACAAACTTTCTACATGGTAGCTTTAGGACTACATCATTTGGAGAATGAGCCAGGTCCTCGTGCATTCTCAAAATATTTACTCATCTACAAGGAAGATACATAATTTTCCCAATTCTTAAAAATTTGGCCCTTCCTGTGTTTTATCCTACTAAGCAATAGAGTAAAGGTCAAATTTACAGAATTACACATTTTTACTTCAACTCCTTCCTTCCAATAGGTTTCTCATTATAAGTCTCCTTCCTTTGGAGGATTGGTGAGCACTAGTACTACATGAGAAACAAGTAAAAACTCCCAAAGTCAATCCAGCTCCGTAGCACTGCGACAGCCGCTCGCTTCAAGCCTTGCAGACTGAATTACCTGAGCTATGGTTCTCCTGGGTGGGCAGGGAAAGGCTGGAGGAAAAGCATCCTCTCCCTGAAACCAAGAGCAGGTCAGCTCACCACTGTGTTGCAAATGTGGATGGGGACAGTGCTGGGCACCATGGTGATTAGTGCTCTATGAATAAACATGCCAGGTAAGCCGTTTCTTAGAGCTTTGGTACACATGGACTCTCTGAGATTAGTCTCATTTAAAAGATATTTGATTTAGGACAGACTGAACTAACGTAGTCTGGAACATGACAGCACTTGAACTTTGTAGCTTTAAAGAGGACATAGATGAACCTGGCTGGTCCGAGGTTTCCACCTGACATTGTGCTAACACCATTGTGTGGTGGGATAGTGCAGCAAATTCAGAGGAAGGTCAAGAAAGAACCATCAGTGCATATCAAACCTAAGACTGATGCCTTGGGTTTTCACTTTTATACTTTTCAAATCCTGTACTGCCTGGTGTGTAACTGTGAAGATTCTTGCAGCCTGCTCTCTGCTGTTCTCTCAGGCCAGGCAGTCATAACAAAGCCTCTCCAAGCCTGCTCTTCAAGGACACCCAGACTGTCCTAGGCTCGAAATGTATAAACCAACATCTTGAGAAGGGGGGTAAGCTTGGGGAAATTACATCATTTAGCTAAAGTTTTAATTGGAAAATTTTTGCTGATATGCAGATGAACCAAACCTATAAAAGTGTGAAGAGCTCGTGACTTGTCGTCCATCTTTGCAATAGCCTCTGGCTCCCCAGGGTGTACCTTTGAAGGCCTTTCAAATAAATACCCACCTTTACTCCCTTACTCCTGTCTAGTCTCTGTTTCTAGGTAGCTTCTCAAGGCATCAAGACTACGGTGTCTCCTGATCAGCTGAACATTCCACCTCTCTTTATCAGGTTTTGCCACCCAATCAAAGAGAAACCTAAAGTACAGGAGCATATTTCGACACGCTTGTCAGCAAACCAGTTTATGATGCAACAAGTAAGGTCTGTCAAGAAAACAAAACTAACTGTATTCTGACTGACCATGGAATGAATTGTGGAAATGCAGATTTACAAAAAAAAAATACATAAAAAGCTGTGAATTCTAATGTAGATATTAATAAGTGTATGTCTGGTCTGACTCCACCCAATCAATCTGTTGACCCTCCCTTTCTTCTCAACTTCTTTTTGCCATTACCCAGTACAGTGAACACTCTACATGCTGTTTCATTTTTTAAACAGTCCATAAAGCCAGACCCCTGCAGTGCCAGTAGCAGGTGTCAGCAGGGTGTCGGCAGAAACATGAGGATGTTCTCCAATCATGCTTGATGTATATTCTTACCCTGTTTGCCATGCCTAGTCACAGCTTTCAGCTATCATCAGTATTCAAGTGGCCTGGTTTCCAGAGGCGCTGAAACAGTAGCCTCCATTAACATCTAGAGAGCCTCAAGTATAATTTTATACCTATCTGCCATGCCCTTTATGCAATCCATGGCTTCTCAGCATTTGTGAAATGTGGGTCTTCTATTTAAGTGCCAAAGCATTACCTTTAGAAATGAATATATCATTGCTGACTAAAGAAGCAGCATGACAGAACATTTAAAAAATGGGTACAGTAACAATTTAATGAGTATGATGTATTTTTTAAGGAAGGCCCCTAGCAAATGTTACTGCAAATATCAGACAGATCCCAAATCCACTGAAATTAACAGAAAAATCATGAACACCAGTGCTGTACACATTGACACACCCCAAGTTATGCCACTGCTGCAAAGTACACACAGTTCCTTTTGCTTACAATTGGATACCTTGCAGCCAATAACACATGGAAGATTAATTTCTCTCTAGATTTGCTAATCTCCTCAACTGAACCCTCTGACAAAAGCATTTATGGATCTAATGTGAGACTGCTGCCATAATTCCATGTATGCACTCAGCCCTTAACTTCTATGTCCAGCCACTTCAGGAAAATACCCTTAAAAGGCATGTGTACGTACACAGGTGCACATCACAAAGGAGAAAAAGGAAATCATTTCTCTGTGTCTCTCACACAAAAACTTAAGAGAAACACCTTTATCACTGAACTGACAGATCCTTGAAATATTTATTCTGCCAAACAAAAACATACACTCTCTGTAAGAAATCTAATCAATATTTAAAAATGAGTATAACATTTTACATACTTAGCTTTGGTTTAGTGAGAAAAACTCTTTCAATCAATTCATTTGTGACTTAATCCTCACATAAAGTAAAAGGACAGGGTAGCAGAGGAACACAGCATGTGAGTATCATTCTTATTTTTTATAAACTGGTATAATGCATCATAGGAAACTATAGGAGTTTGTATTTCAGAAATTATTAGAAAGTAGCAAAAAAATGAACCTACAGGCCCCTCATCCAAAGTCATAGATGGACCAGTTGTGGAGACAACTTACCCTCACAAATGTCAATGGGAGCAATGCCAATTTTTTGCCTTTAAGCAGGAGCTTGGTGCTGTGCAAGCAGTTTACTCAGCGAGCTCAGAGGACACAAGATACTTGTTCTTTTTAGGAAAAACTTGTACCCATTTGCTGATCATACAAAGCCTGATTGTACACTAGCTCCATTTGTACAGTGACTGGTCACCTGCAGCTGAGCTCACACCCACATGGGGCGCAGCTGTACCTAAGATACCTTAGGGGTTCACAAGCCCAAAACAAAGAAACTGCTTAAGACAGAATTATGCACAAGGAATAATTCTGAAGTTAAGTCAGATTCAACTGAATTAATTAATCATTAATTCTGTCCTAGTCTTACTGCTTTGACTCTGTACCAGCTATTAAAAAGTCAATAGCAATCAACAGTCATGGCCACATAGCAATACACACTCTCAGGTTCTCCTTCTAGGAATCGGCATCGGCATTTTAGTGGGAGACAGCTTCAAAAATGCTGATTTTTAAGTAGTATTCATTAGTGACAGCTCTGATGCTTTAATTGCTGACAGGGCAGCTGTAGAGAGAACATCCCAATTAGTTCTTCAAAATACATGAAGTAAAATCACTCAAAATACTATTTTTACCATTTCTAGCAAAGACTTGCTCCCCCCCCCCTTTTTTTAACATGCAAAAGCACAAATCGTTCTCTTCCACCTTTTTAAAACATTGTATCTCTTCACCACATTAAATCACATGCTGTAAGTGCTGTTATTACTCCCTGGGGACCAGATTTTTGTGCAGTTACACCAACTGGTGCTTTCCTATGCAAACAGTCCCACTGGGACCCAGCCAAACCTGCAGTAATGTGCAGCTCAGCCTGGGGCTGTAACACAGCTTCTGCTCAGCAGGCTGACCAGGGAAGGGGGCTTTATCCCTCCTAACTGTACTCTTCTACAATTTAGGAGCTGACATAGTGGACCATGCCCACTGAATAGCCAGTGGACAGAGTGAGAGACCCTCAATAGGGTGACTCCCCTCACCCACTATCAATGCTCGTCCAGCACAGGTGGGTTTGCCATAGTAAGGAGCTCGTTTTGCCTCAGCGACTGTAGGAGCAACCTAGAAACCTAGGTAAGTTGCAAATATTTTACTTTACAGCTGAAATTAAGTGAGGTGAATTCCACCCTAAACAAGCAACAAACAAAAATCAATACAGTAACAATGCTGTTACTGCTACTGCTGGTAGAATACCAAGATTTCCCCTAAATATCCTTATGCTCACCACCCACCCATAGCGGAACATGTTTTGTGTAAAATATCCGCTGTGTTGTCACACCACATCAAGTGAGGGAGTTCAGCTGGGGGGGTTATGTTTACTATGTGTGATTCAAACAGACACAGCTCAGATTTCTACAGAATATGCAGATTTCTTCTGGCTTTTCCCAGAAGCCTCTGAAACAATTGCTTAAGCGAAACGACACATTGAAAAAGCCCAGGATTCACGTCGAGATTGCCCACCCTGAGAAACCACAACACTGTGCCTAACAGAGAGTGAAGCTACATCACAATTTTTTATTATTATTTCTCCATAACCCGTAACAACAAGTGAAAGCACCCCCCAAAATTGCCTTAAACCACAAATGCTGCATGAAGGTGGCATGCTAGACACAGCTTGTAAATGTGATTTAATTGTGAATGGTAGAGTGAATAATCAGAGCTCAACAGCAAGCCTGATTACACATGAACACTACCCAGACTGCTCAGCATCGCTTCCCCTTCCCCATGCTCTTTCTGGCACAGGACAACCTACAGAGGCAGACACCACAGCGCCGCCTGCAATCTCTATTTTTATACAGCTGCTCATCCCTGGTGTGTACCAAAGCAGCTTCCTGCTAAGGATTAAGACCTCTAACCCTCTACAACACAACCACTGGTGTTTATCCAAACCCTGTGGGACTGAGGATGACCTGTCTAAAACAAGAAGTTGAAGGTAGCACATCGGACTGAGCTGAGCGCCAATGAATCTTTTGTGACACCGCACTCCCAAAGTGGAGAAGATGACACAAAACACGAAATATATCACAGAATATCTGATACTCCTATGATATCCATAAAATGCTGCATCCTGAAACTCCTCGATGGCTATGAGGTTTTCAAAGATGGCTGGAGATGCCAAAATAAAATGTTTCCTTCTGATTTACGGAAGATTTGCTACTAAAATAGAATTCTGGAAATCCATGCTATGTTCCATAGAAGAAAAGGTCTGCTCTGCAGCAGCAGTGCCTGAGGGGCCATACTCACTTGGACTTGGCAACAACCAGAAGGTCTGTGAAGAGGAAAAGGTGCCGCTCCTGGGTTTGCAGACTCGTCTTCAGCTGCACGTGGCCGTCCAGGATGAACGTTCGGTTGTGGCATATGAAAGACTGCACAAGGGGCCATGCCTCTGGGCTGATGGGGGACAAGCAGCCTTCCCTATAAAAGGACATAAAATAAACGGAATAAAGTAAAGCAAATAAGCTACTTGCCTGTGAGTGAGAACCAGGCAGTGACTTCCCATACCTGCTGCCAAAAAGTAATTCATTTGACCACATTTCACTGAAAGGTGAGAGGGACTTACAGGATAATTCTGCAGTCAGATTCTGACACAAAATCTGTTAGGAACTGTCCTCACTGAATCTTTTACAGCCTAAACTGTAGCATTTAGCATGGGTAGCATCTAGCAAAGGACAATAATATAGAAACAGCCCTCCCCATGTTAGCTGTTTGTATTTGCTTCCCTTTGTATTGAAGTCTTAGAGAAAATATTTCATCTCCTGTAGGCTCTCCAAAAAGAGACAGGACACATATGCATGATAACAGATAACCCACCTTGATCAGAACAGGACCCATACTCAGGGTTAAAAGCAATTTATAGAAATTATTCAGAACCAAGGACAAATATAAGGTCTAACTGAACCTTGCTAGAGACATACCATGTACTAGATGCAACATGAGAAGGCTGCTCAGCCTTTCTCTCTCCCAGCACAAAACCCACAAGCATGGAAGTAAGCTCTTGCTGCAGGGTCTGGTAGTGTGGCTGGAGCACAGCTATGCTTCTCTGAGGCTGCTGGGTAATCCAAACCCAAGTCTGTGGGGGAAATACCAGGCTCTCTCCTAGATGATCTCCACTGATGTTTTCTGAGGAGGTATCGAGTAAGTTGCAGCCCAAGGTGGAGACATGGTTCTCTCAAACTCTCCTGATCTAACTGTTCTACATAAAGTAGCTGAATAGTTATCGAAGCAGAAATAGATTTTCTCTAGCATGATGGTCAGCTTACTCACTCAGACAGGATATCCCTACTTTCTGAGCCCTGCCCTAACAAATGACCATTTATATGAAGCCAAGACAAATGAATGTGAGGGTCTGAGAGGAGGACACTCCTTTAGGGATCCCTAGAAGCTTGTAGCAGGTCAGGCTCTCCCTCGGAAGGCCAGAGGCATGGCCTCAAGTTCTGACACAAAGCTGAGAGAACTGAACCTAGGTCTCCTATACCCCAGTGTACCTTAAATAATGAATTTCTGGATTAAATCCAGGAACCATCAGTATCTTTACTCATGATTTTAAAATCCAACTTTTCAATTACTGGCTTTCCCAAGAGATACCTCCAAATGAACCATTTCCCTCTGGCCAAACGAATCAGTTCATTTTTTATTCAAATGTATTTACTTATTTTTTTCTTGTTAAAAGAAATTAAGCTAGCACTTGGCAGGATCAGCTTGGCAAGGGCAGGTTGAAGTGAACAGCTTTGCAATTCCAGTTTATTCCTGGTCCCACTGGAATGGATAACAAACACCTAGTGACTTTTCTGGGAGAAGAAATTGAGCTTATATGGTGAAAGTCACAAAACAAATGGGAGGAAATGAAAGAAAACAAGAGCAAGCAGAAGAAACCTTCGAAGAAGGGGATATACCTCTCTCAGAGCCTGGGTGACTCATGACCCTCCTCTCCTTGATAGCTGTGGCTGGATTATGCAGGAAATTATTTAGGAAATCCTGACAGCTGGGAGAGAAAGGATAAGCTCTAAGATTGGCCTACGTTAGCAGGACACACTTTCACTGATGTATAAGGAGCTGGCAAGGATCTCTACCTGTCAGGGAGGGCCTTGTTTGGCCTTGGATTCTCCTTTCTGGCTGAGAGTCTTTGAGTTTTTAAAAGAATTCCTCCACTTATTTTGTCTCAAACTGTGTCTTAATCTTGTTTTTCATTACCTACCCCTTCAGGTAAGAGAGAAAGAAGAGGAATGACTTACAAAATGAATAATGCAAACCTAAGTTATTCGATCATTCCTAAGTGGAAGGGGTGTCCAGGAGCGTGAGGGTTAAAGCAGAGAGAGGAGCTGGGTCCAGCAGTACAGGGATACACAGTGTGGCCAGCAACAGGAGCCAGGGGAACAACAAGCACCTCTCCTACCCTGCCACTCTCATGGGATGAGAAATTGCCACCTCATCATTTCATCAACGAGTGTTAGGTAACTGGGACTCCATTTCATTAACACCCTAGCAGCACTTGGCACAGAAACTTAAGCAGAATTCAGGAATGCTGATGAGTCCACCTGTGTTAAAGCCATGCATGGCCTTTACCTTAAAGATTAAATCAGGAATATGCTCACCTGTATTTGAACCCAGTAACAACAATTGTGAAAAAAATACTTTTCATGTTACACTGCTGTAACCAAACCAGCAGAAGCATTCTTACAATTATAGGGTCTGGCTTTTATGTCTCCATACAGACAATTCTGTTTGGTTATTCTTATTTGTACATTTTCTACATCATGATTCATATGTCCAGGAGCCTCTCAAATTAAACTAAGCAAAATCTTTGTCATGTCGGCACACAAATGAAGGTATAGTAGGTTTAGTAATGCCAGCAGTGTCAAGCAAATTGAACTGCCTTTTGAGCCAGTGCCTTTCAAGCACATCTGTCATCTGATCTCTAATAAGCACCCTTACATATGCGAATATTAGACCTCACCTGATAAGCCTTATTAAAAAAAAAAAAGTGCCAACATTTTCTTCAAAGTGGAAAAAAAATCAAAGCCATTAATTTAGCCAGAATCTTCTAATGCCACAGGAACAAGGAACATGGAGGAAATTCACGTCAGCAGTGACAAAAATGTCTTTTGGAAAGCAGGCGTTTGATCCTCTCAATTAATGTTCCATTGTTACCTTATATGAATGAAACCCAAGTGCTGTTACACTGAAGAAAATGCAAATCAGCAATATCCTCAGGCATAGGGATTTATATAAGAGAGGTATTTTTGCAGTTCAGTTTTCAATGGCTCAACGATTTTTCTGGCCATTAGATGGGTCTAATTCTGAAAAAGTGCTAAGTACATAAATACTGATTCTTTGAAAATTCCTTTCAATAAAATTAGGCAAAACTTGGGGCAACATGATTTCTGATATACATAAAAAATAAAAGTCAGTGATGTAGGGCTCTCTCCACCTTCCCTGTGTTTTCCTAAAAATCACTTTATGATTAACACATGTAAAAATCCCACACAGTAACATCTTTCCATTTTAGCAGGAAAAAAAGCTGCCATCAAGGTTAGTTAAGAAGAAACTGTGAACTGATTCCTGAAAGACAGGATTAGATGGGGATCCTGTAGAGCCAGCAATCAGTCATGTTCCACTTTGTGAGGAAGCAAGGCTGACACTGATTATTGATGACATTGCCATTATAAAACTCAAGCCAAAAGTGGACATTTTTTTCTAAAAGTACTACTTTGGGGGTCTGAAATTCCCATGTGGGATTTTAACTAAGGAGAAAATTCCGTTGACTTGAGGATATCTACAGAGATATTCTTGAACTATTCAGGAAAAGACTAAAACCACTGTATTGGATGAAATTATTATATAGTTGCAGATTTCTCTCTGGGCATTTCCAGAACATAAATTTTTATACCTCTTATTTTTTCAAATTCATCAAAATAGGCATTTTGTGCTTAGTCAAAACACACTATGATTTAAAAGACCACTTCAATTTTGTAGGTGAAAGATATGAGGGTGAAATCTACAGTTCTCAGCCAAATACTGAAAAACACCTGTCGGCTGCATTTGGTGTGAAAGCAAACACCAGCACTCACTTCATTGATCCTGTATTTACCAGAAACCACAGAAACACAAAAATTTCTTCCCCCTGAAGAGCTTCCTTGAGGTTTCTAATAAAACTGATACCTGAATGGCACTACCCACAAAATATTTACTCTTGGTGTTAATGGAGATGTCAGCTTTATTCTCTGTAGTGAAAACAATGAAAGAAATCATACTTTTTGAAGGAGAGCTTAACAGTCCATGTTAAGAGGTTACTAAATCCATGATCCAGATGTCATTTATGCCAATAGGAAGCTTTCCCCTGATTTCAGTGGATGATGACTTCAGCCTTTCATTGATTTAGATTAAGCTCCTTAGATGCCTCAGGGGAACAACCTGTTCCAAGGTAGCTAAGCTGGAATGAGCGGCTGCAGGTATCTCAGCTATATGACAGCCCTCTCACAGACTGCTCGTGCTCCATCCTAAACCTCACTCCATTGTTTTGGCTATTGTTCTCTGCCAGAACTTCTCTCTGCTGATGCTCTCTCTGCAGCCACAGAAGTCAATTCCTCTTACGATGCAGCACCAGTGCTCTCCGTATGACTGACACCTATTGAAATAAGATGCCATTTCTCTTTTTAACCTCTGAAATCCTTCTCAAAAGGTAAATGAGAAATTCACCTTTTCATTAGCAGAGCAGTGAAATGACAGCTATTCAAAAGGCTGAAACCTGAACCAGCCCAGCCATGTGTGAGGCTGCACTTGGTCTGCCAAACACATACGTAATACCTTTCCAAATTCCCCTTACAGCGAACCACTCAGCCTACACTCATTTCACAAATACGTACTGTACATATAAATCCTGCATGCCTCCACCGCTGCTGAAGCTCAAGCAAGGACCAGAGGCTCTTTCCAGTTTTCATACAATCAAACATAGAAACATAGAATATCCTGAGGTGGAAGGGACTCACACGAATCATTCAATCATAGCATCACAGAATATCCTGAGTTGGAAGGGACCTTTAAAGTTCATCTAGTCCAACACCCCTGCAATGAGCAGGCACACCTTCCACTACATCAGGTTGCTCAGAGCCCTGACCAACCTGACCTTGAATCTTTCCAGGCATGGGGTATCTTAACACCTCTCAAGGAAACCTTTCTTATAGGCCACCTTCAGGTACTGGAAGGCTGCTCTAAGGTCTCCCCAGAGCTCTTCTCCAGGCTGAACAGTTCCAATTCTCTCAGCCCTTTCTCTTAGGAGACGTTTTCCATCCTTCTAGTAATCTTCAAGGCTTTCCTCTCCCTGCTCCAATAGGTTCATGTCCTTTCTGCGCTGGAGACCCCAGAACTGGACACAGCTCCAGTTGGGGTCTCACCAGAGTGGAGTAGTGGGGGAGAATCCCCTTCCTCAACCATGCTGCTTTTGATGCACCCCAGGATGGGTGGCCCTCCTGGCTGCCACGGCACTGCTGACTCATATTCAACTCGCCATTGATCAGGACCCTGAGATCCACTTCCCCTGGGCTGCTTTTCAGCCTCTCATTCTCCAGTCCACACACCCAGGGTTGCCCCATCCCAGGCGCAGAATCCAGCACTTGCCCTGCTTAAACTTCATACAGCTGGTGATTGCCCATGTCTCTAATTTGCCTAGGTCTCTCTGCAGGGCATCTCTGCCTTCCAGGGAGTCAACAGCTCCTCCCAATTTGGTGTCATCGGCAAACCGCTGTAAGCGTACCTTCAAGTCCTGTGTCCGAGCCATTCATGAAGACACTGAAGAGGATCTGCCTACATGTGTACAGCTTGCAGCATAAATCTAATGTTGTTTTGGCTACAGGCTAGAAAGGCCACCAAGCAGAGCACCTGCTAAGCTTCCTCACAGTGTTCAGAGACAACAGACTTTTTTTGTATATCTCAAAGGCCCGTTTTGGATGGGTCTAAAGAATAAGCAATTTAGCTTTTAGGAATAATAAAGCCAATGAACTTTCAACTTCAGTGTCTCTCAGTAAAGCATTTTCTTTACCATCACTGACTCACAGTTTTGGGCCAGAGCAGCCCACTGAGAGAAGCAGGAGCTACTCACATCCTTTCAAGGCTAGTGAAAACAGCAGCTATCTGCACCGTAAGAAATGTCTACAGTTCAGCCCACATTACGGATTTTTGCCAAAACGGATTATCAGTCCGGGAAAACGTCATCTGTGACCAGCAGAGATACCCCCAAAAGCAAGTCTGATCTAGAAGGTATGTTCCTCCACTCTTAAAATAGAGCTTATACTGGAAATTAGCTAATATTTGCACTTTTTTTCTGTGCCTCCTACTCAGACCCTTAACCTCCCAAAAAGTCATGTGAGAAGGAACTTCAATAGCAGCTTAATAGATGCTTTCTTTGTATTTTTGCTAATGAGGAAGGACCTGCTAACTGGAGCTTGGAAGCCAAGTTGGTTTACTGCTGGAAATCCTTTAACACATCAGACATATTACTGATACTGAGTGGCTAGAGGGTGTTTTGCATTCAAGATACTTAACTTAATAAGGTAGTGAGAACAATTCTTTAACCAACCAAAAGCAAAGAGCCCAATTTGGTGTGCAAGAGGGCGTCAAATGAGGCGAGATAAGGTGGAACAAAAAACCCAACCAAATCTGTAACTCATCAGTGAGTACTGACTCACCTTGCAGTGCTCCTTATAGTGCACCAAATGGCAATGTTAAGATTTCAGGACCTCAACACACATTGAATTTCATCATAAATGGTAATCTGCATGTGACTTGAACTCTATTCTAGCCAACTTGACAAAATCATCCCAGACTTTGCCAAAATAATCACACAAAACAGATTAGTGCATTCTGTACACCAAAAGTGAAGAATGAAAAACTAAAAGAAAGAAGAGCTTTTCTTGTACACGGCAAACAGCTGCCCATGCTTGGGCCTGAACACAGAGAAATGGAGATAGTCCTGTTCATGCTCCCGATTAACTTAGTTTCGATCATGCTGCCAGCTTATTAAGGCATATGGCTTGAAGAGTTACTCCTCAGGCTAGAACAGCCGTGAAGAGAAAGGAGGCTACAACTGCTCTACACCCACTCGCAGACCTACCTCCAAAATTTGTCAGCAAGTGGCTTTGTCTTTGAAAAACAGTTGAGGAACAAGCAAAGCCCTTGATCATTTCCTCAAACCAGCTGTAGATGGAAAGGGAAGAAACAGGGAGATACAAGATGGTACTCATATAACGCTATCTATCTGGAGATGTCCTTCTGAGGGCTTCTGGCTTGACACAAACTCAAAAACCATTTATATATGGAATAAGGAGCTGAAACCAGGGATGCCAACAGCCATGCCTATTCCCCATGACTTGCTCAGTCCAGCCTGCTCCATCCCCACTGCCTCTTCAGCACAACCATGCAAAGCCCTGCTGGCCTCAGGGATGAGCATTCACAGCTCACATTGCCAGGAACAAGGTAACACACAGACAAGGCTCACCCACAAGAAGCAATCTGCAGCTCAGAGCCCTGCTTAGACAGGCAGATATATATAGCTATAGATATATATATAGAGAGATATAAAATCCTCTGCATTTTTAAAGGTGCTAACTGCTCCTTTCTGTCACTGCCTCTGAACCACAACCAGTGCCCTCACCAAGTCACCCACATGCTCAGGATCTGCCCACTTCAGATCCTCGTGATCCCGAAGATTTACTTCATCTACGTTTATACAGCACTTTATTCTAATAAGTAATAGTTATACTTCGAGGGTGAAAGAAAGCAAAAAAAGTATGAGCTTGGAGGGTAGGAGTGTTTTCCAGGAAGGTGGTAGGTAAGATGTGGGCCAGCACAAAGTTAGTATGCAGTTGTAAACTTACACTGACTATTTATAGAAGGGACTTTAATAAACAAGCACAAAACTCTCTTAATCACATGGGCTGCCAACCCATTTCTGAAAACCTGCTGTCAATTGATCCCTGCTATGCCAAGGGAGCTTCGTTCTGAGGATGCTGGGCATGTTTGCATGCTGTTATCTTTGGTAAATCTTATGCAGTTGAAGCAGCACTTTGTGAAAACAGTGCAGCATTCCAGAAATAGCAAGTCTATTTTCTGCAGCGCTCCTTTAAAGTCCCCCAGGCCATCACCGTTGTGGGTACAGTAGCTTTTGTATCATGAAACAAGTGAGATCTGACTGGTTTTTCAAAGAGCATTAGTTACTAAGGTTTACAATGCCTGATTCTACTTTACAAGTGTTCTTTCTGGTTGCAGCTTCTTTTTTACAAGTAATGTACTTGAACAAATATGGGGCAGCGACCCCTCACCCCTGCATTTCCCCTTATGGACTGTGCCCGTGGATCTCATAGCGAGTCCTGTGACCCGGAGCATGTCTCAGCCTCAGTTCACAGCCTCCAGCACAGGGCTGTCCTCACTCTACCCAGGCAAGCAGCTGGATCGCAGAAAATTATACCCAAGATCAAGCAGTGAGTCCCAATAGGGTCATGGAGACTTCAGACCAAAATGTGCTGCAACTCACTCTTCAGCACTGGCAGGGTAAGCACAAGCCTGGACAATGGAAGGAAGATGTATATTAATTGAGACTGGAAGCAAGTTTTAACTCAGATAAATAGACAAATTTACATTTTAGGGCCGAAATCAGAGATAAAACTTATATTTATGAAATTGGATAGCACTCCTGTTTTTAAAACTCACTGTGCACATTTTAATGCAATATATTTTGAGAAAAATATTCCAACTTAAATTATAATAGGATTCTAAAAATTGTTTTGTATCATCTCTGCATGATGTCAAAACCTTATGAAACATAATAAAAATTATTATGATGAATAACGTGGTTTGCACTAAATGGTTCAGGTGCTGAGGCATGTAACTGTATTACTTTTCTGCAGTCTGGCAGTAAAATATCAGATAGCTGTAGGGTAAAATGTATCATTAAAACAAACTCCTCACACATTTCAGGACAGAAGCTTGGCAGCTTAACTGAAAACAAAGCTGCACTTAAGTAATTTTTACATAGCCAAAAGGACAATACTCTCTGAGAGCAAGCATGCACTACAGCATGGAGGCTGGAGACAGGAAACATGCTTGTGGTTTGGTTTGTTTCCAAGGCTTTTTGTTTTATTTTAACAAACAGCTGAAAGGTGTTTACTCTGAAAATTTAACACAAGCGCAAAATTCTCTATTGATATAAATTAGTACCACACATTTTGGTCGTATTTTGCCTATTTTCATCAGAAAATAATTTAGGGCAAGTTATTTAAATCCTATTGAAAAGTTCTTGCAGTGTGGGTGTTCTCCAGTCCTCCAGTCTGCCAGCAGCCAACAAGTTCAAGTGGTTTTGGTCTAAGGCCCCCTGAGCAAGGGAGAGGTTTGGGAGAGGACACATTCACATGCAGAAGTGAATAAAAGGTTTTTGGCCTTTGGAAGAATCAATCCTCTGTTCACCATTGCAGTTCCCACTCATTTTTACAGACTGACATAGCAGCACCACCTTGAGTTACTCTCTCATCCCAGTTGCACCAGGGAAATGCCATTCCAGGCACTGTCTACCCAGATCTCATTGCTCAAACCAAAAAANTATGCAAAAAAAAAAAAAAAAAAAAAAAAAAGGTCACCAAAAGAAAGTGACCTTTGGGGGAAAAAAACCAAAGATACTAAAGAAAAAAGAGGAAAACAGTTGGACGAACACAGGGCAAAGAAAAGGCCAAACCTTAACACCCCAGCTCTACAGTTCTGCACCATCATTGTCTGGGCTTTTTGGAGCTTCTTGTGGCCTACAAGAAGCCTAGATGCACAGGCTACCTTTGCTACTACCAACCAAGCTTCTACCTACCTGTACTGAGGATGCATACAGAGGAGCACTCTGGGACCTCAGGGGCACCCACGTCCCACTACGGGAACCAGTATTATTTTAGTAGGCTGAAGGGATAAGGTTTTTGTCCTTTTGTCCTCAACTTTTCTGAGAAGCAGTAATTGCAATTAGGATAATTAATCCCACTTAATCACAACTGGAACATTTAAAAGCCTGGCTCAACTCCATTGACTTTGACTTACCTCACGGATGAAACTAACCTTTTATTCAAAAGGAGTTTTCATATATCTTCTTGTAAAGTGTATTACAAGAGTTCAGCACAGGTAACACAGGTAAAGTGTATTACAAGAGTAACAGCCAGGAATTCTGGGTTACCAAAAATAGCTAGGACATTCTGCAGATCTCTACAGAAACAGGTAATTTAAAGCTCATATGCACATGAGGTAAAAAGACTGGTGTGGACATCTTCAGAAATCTTTTCTGGACAATCATGTATGGCTGTCAGTGAGCCTATATTTCTGCTGACCCTAACATCTCCAGCTATATGTCACACAGGCTGTAGATAGGCCAGAGTAAGGCACTTGTGTGACCATGTCCTTTCAACAAGGAAATGGCATTTTCTAGTTGACTGCCTGGGTTTACCGCCTGCCAGTCACCTCACTCACTTATTGAGTAATACCAGCAAAGCTGCTCATGGTCTCTCAAAGTTTCATTGCTCAGTAGTCCCTCTCCTTTAGGCTCTGATTTTCCCATTATCGAAGAAGCAATTCAGCTAGGTAGGTTTAGATTAGATGTTAGGAAGAATTCTATAATGTGATGGTGGTTAGGCACTGGAGCAGGCTGTCCAGAGAAGTTGCAGATGTCCCATCCCTGGAAGTGTTCAAGGCTAGGTTGGATGGGGCATTGAGGAACCTGGTCTAGTGGAGGGTGTCCCTGTCCACAGCAGGGAGGGTAGAAGTAGATGATCTTCAACGTCCCTTCCAACACAAGCCATCCTGTGATTCTATGAACTGTGGGACACAGTGGGGGGAGCTCCACACAAAGCCCCACCACAGACATGAAGAGAAGATCTGCTCAGCCCCTATACTGGCTTCAGTTTGTAAGGACCACTTCTCTAAGAGGGATGAAAAATATGGGTGCCAACATGGAATACAGGACTGTCACTTCACCTGTCCAGCTGTAATAGGAATAAATCTGGCTTTGCTTTGCCTCCAGCACTTTAAATTGTATTTTGATACTAGTACTACAGCACAGGAATTATCCTATTACAGTGAAGAGATTACTCGACATGCCTGCTGCTGCCAGCTATTGCAAGCGTAATGACCCAGATTCCTTATGAACATGCCTGGAGCCATATGCACCTGTTTGCTCTCCCATAACTAACTGCCCTCCTATTTCTTCAGTGAGTTTTTCACATAGCTACTCGGTCAGGTTAGTCAGAGGCTCCTGCTCCACCAGTGATCGGAGCTGAGGAAAAAAGCTGCCAGAGGATCGCCCACATCTCTACGCCTTATGATGATAACTGCCTGCTCAGTGCTGCCAACAGTTATGCTGTCCTGGGATGTGCAAAAGCAAAACTCTAGGAGTTTGATAAGCTCTCTAGACAGCAGAACAGTGTCTAAAAAACAGAGGTACTTGAGAGGTCAGAAAGCCTCTGAGATGATGTCTTTCTGTCACGGGTTTAGAGTCTTGGTCTTGAGGCTTATTATCCTTTATTGGATCTAGCCCCCAGCACTCAAACACTTAAGAACGGGCACAGAAGATACCTAAATACAGACTGTTACTCCCATGATGTGATTAAAACCCCTCACCAGCAGCTTTGTGCACCACGAGGACGCAGCTGGACCAGCAGAAGTAATTCGGTATCAGCACAAAGGAGAGTTCAGAGGGTATTTAACGCTGGCCCTTGTCAGAGGTGAGGGCACCAGAGGCTGCACATCATTAGAGCCTTTCTGCTTGTTTACACAGGATAAAAGAGCACAAAGCAGTCTGAGTGAGCTGGTCTGTGATTTTGTCAGGTATGCCGCTGCCCAAACTGCTTGGCCAGACTGTCACTTGGCAGAGATTTTATTGTCTAAAATCAGTGATACACAATGGCTGGACAACAGCTGCATTCTGCCAGACCTCAAGGCCTAATCCAAAAAGTCCTCTAAATGGACTGCAGCCAAAAGCACATGTGGACACTGAGACATCTGGACAAGCAGATCCTGATCCCCTGCACTCATCCTGATGAGCACTGCCCCTCACTGTCTTCATGTTAAAACTGCCACAACTCTCTCCAAAAGGGAATTGGCTTAAGGCGCTGGTGTTAAACTATTAGTCCTTTATTGTAATATTAATCCTTTATTTAAACTCCAATCCCTCCAAACCCTGCTTCCAAGCCTTCCTTCTTGTTACCTCTAGTCCTTTCCTTTTAATAAGAAAGCAGCATATCTCTGAAAGCCACAGCTCATTTCGATCTCCAGATGTACAAACATCGCTATAAGCCAGTCTGTAGGTTGTAAATGAAGAACTGAGGGGTTTTATCAAAAACAAACATGTGCACACATACACTCACACAAAACAAAACAGAAGAAACACAGCAGAGGGGCAGGATTGCCAATCTCTGAGTTAAAAGGCCATCTGAGGCCTCAGAAAGTTCATCTCGTTAACAGTTAATAAAATTTTATCCTCAGCTATTATTATGTAAAAGTAACTTTTTTGTTCAAACACATGGTTTAAGGAAGCAATACTCCAGTGTTATAATTAGCTTTAATCACGTACGAATTAGATATACTAGAAACTGACAACTTGTAGAATACCATCACAAGTTGTTTTAATTATGTGTAATTCCATTAAAAAGGAAGAGCATTAAATACAAATTAGCGATTAAAAAAAATTGCTATTTTCCTACAAATTCATATATGCTTACCTGACACAGGGAAACATGACATACTGAGGGGAGAAATCCAGGGAAGTTCTCATACAGAGATTTCTGCCCATTCTGATTAAGCATAAAATGTTAAAACATCAACACTTTTCATGAAATAAAAAAATCTCAGAAAAAATCCTGATCAACTGTTTTGAGACTGAATTAAATCTAAGAATTAGACCGAGAAGCAAAGAAACTTTCATTTGCTTTGGTGACTGAGTCTCTAGGAATAGGATTTTCCCTCCTTTTTGATGACTAGCTGGAGCCAGCTGGGATGGTACCTGTCCATGCCAACTCCCGCTCCGGTTGTGAGCCCTCCTCATCCCGCTGGCGGCGTGCAGCTGCTCCAGAGGAAAACTCCCACTGACCACACATGGAAGGCACGCATGGAAAACGGCACATGCACACAGCATGGCCTTTGCCCCTCATAGCCCAGCAAACCCCTGGGCGAGGCACAACCTGCCCCACGCCACGCCAGGGCTGTGCCCCATGGCAGGGTGACCCTAAGCTGTGCCCCACGAGCCACCAGCAGCGGCACCATCGGCCGGCCAGGCCATGGCGGCCCTGGCCCCGGGTGCCACTCCTCTGCCTGGCAGGGGCGGCCTCTTCCAGGGAGGTGCCAGCCACAGTCCACGCTCCAGCAAACACCACCATGGTGCCTGGGGGCTGTGCAAGAGCAACACCCACCTCCTCATGGGGAGAAAGGAGAGCAGGCAGGGGAGCCTCTGCATGAGGGCCTCGTGCTGTGGCAGCAGGTAACAACGGCTGTGGCACGCGGCCCAGGGGCCTGTGCTCCCTCTCCATTGCCTCACCAGCCAAACGCACCTCACAGAGGTGAGGCAAAATTATTCGCTAGCATGGAAATGCCTGAAGAATGAGCAAAATTATGACAACTGAAATATCTATCTAACAAGCTGGTTGCTTGCAATGGACTTTTATCTCCTTCCTCCCTGCCATCAGTTTTGCCTGAAACACCAACTACTCATCTTCCCTGTGAAAAAGAGACAGTTAAGGCCTTCTGGCAATTCACATTTATTAAAAGTCTCTATTTTTGTCTTCTTCTAATCACATAGCTTGGATCATCCACATGTCTTCTGACTAAAACCCTGAAAACACAATGTCCAAGACTCTGGGAACACTCTGTATTTGATTCGCGCCAAGTGGAATGTATTACTAGATTACACATATGATCTTCGTTATCTGGGATATTTAGCCTTTGGCACAGGACCCCTGGAAGATGACATGCCAGAATCACTTACTGTGCACTGGAAGAAGGAAGAGCAGCCTCCCTGTGAATGGCATAACATTACTTCAATGTTAAACATGGGGAGAAAACACCTTGGAAACTTGTGAAATCTTCAGTTTTCACCTTCCACTTCTTCAACCTTAAAAGCCACATAACAAAATTGGGTAGGGGTAACGTTTTAGGAACTTCCTTTTCAGGTTCTTTAGGGATTTATTAACAAACTTTCTAAAAAATATCCTTCGGAGGTTTTTTTAAACAGCCTGTGCTTCCAGCTTACACCAAAATAACATCATAAACACACTTCATACTGTAAAAAAAGACTTGCTACATTTCCAGTATTTTAACACCTTTAATGTGTAGAGACACAGATCTATAAATGGTCTTCCAGACTCAGAAATTGTGAAATTATATTACTTAGTTTCAGCATGTAAAAATATCACTTTCAAAGATCTGCTGAGGTGAGCAATAGAAAAGGGGAAGCTGCTGGCAACTGCAGCACAGAGTTTGGCCGTCCCTGGGAAATACCCGAGATGCAATCAGAAGACCACCAACGCAGAGCAAAAACTTGGATTTTGTCACATGCAAATATTGTTTTGAGGGACAGCAGAACAAAAGCTGAAAATTTGACTTGCAACAAGTTTTTATTATTCTGTATCAATTATTTGAGATGACAATACCTGATGCTTTAAACCCAGGCCTCAGACATTTCTGTTTCAAGCATGTAATTTGTATTGCACTGAACTATATCATTAAGTTGTGCAGGTTTCACTAAAAGACACCCAAAAAAAGTAAGAGGAAAACTACAACTGCAGAACAACTCTGGGGACAAATATAACTAACCCAAATCCTTCACTGATTTCACACACATTAATGGAGTTAACAATCAAACTCATTTTTTCTGCACCTGAATATGACCCCAAAAAAATACCAAAAGCTTACTTTTCCAATGTATTTCTACAATAACCTTGCTCAAAGTGCTTCTGAAGAGTGCATCTGATAACATGGAAGAGTCTTTACATGGTTATTCATCACAATTTTGTGATGAAAAAGAAGCTGTACAGAAAAAAAAGGAAGAGAAACAAGAAAACGTGTCAATGGTGATCTGCATATTTTCATCTCATGGATGTAAGGGCCCAAATGCCACTATAATATCTGTACTATTTACTATGTTTCTCTTCTGCCTGCAGGTCCAAGTCAAGGGAGGCATGCATTACAGCACCGTTTCCCCTGTGCGCACCACCATGCCATACAGATATCCCCAAATTCCTCTACAGGCCAAATATCATGTAACTCCTTCTGTATGATTGACAAGGCAAGGCAAGATTTGTAAGGAAAGCTACATGTTCACTAAACCAAATTATATAGCTGGAGAAAAAGACGACAAGCTTTTAAGCACACAAGACTTTCAGACTTGCTTCTCTTTCAGGACTGCATAAGAGGACAACGGCACAAACAAGCATCTGGTTTTTCCAGCAAGATCATCTTGCCTTGCTCACATCCTTGCGTCATCACAGCTACGGCAACACCACCATCAAAAAACCTTAGTCCTCTGAATGCCTAAACAGCCATCTCCATATGTCCCAATGGTTTCTTTGAATAAATAGCATTATAAACTTTAAAATGCCCCAGAGTAAGTCAGTCCAAAGTGCCATGACATTTTATGAAAGTGCCCTGTATATAAACCAGGGACACCTGACATATAAAGTGGTATAAAAATACAAACTGACTCGGCTTCTAAGTATTTCCTGCCCTTTTAAACTTTGCACTTGTTCATTAATTTCAACAAATACTGAGGTGAGCCAGCTGCTGAGGTGAGAGTATTCAAATAAATCCCCCACAGATGTTTGTTAACTTCAGATAGGAGCTTTATTATCTACAAGCCATTAATCAACCATTAACAAGTAAGTGTTATGGAGTCCCAGTATTAAGGTTCACTGCCAGAGAAGAATAATATATTTTGCAGACTGGCTGTGTCTATAAGAACTAAGAGCAGAGACAGGTCTGAGGTGAAACATTTGGAGGAGATTAGAAAACATAAGAAGTCATTTTGTTGCTCTTCACTTCTCCTTCGGAGAAAGCACTTCACCAGAGTTAAGCATTTACACAACAAACCGAGTGGAAAGTTTAAACTCATCCATCAGTTTGGTGGTGAAGAAGAATGTGCTTTGCACAGCCAAACAAGGAAGTCAGGCACAGGTGAGAATTGCTGCTCCTGTGAACAATAATAACCACCATCCAAAGTGTCACCCTCTAAACTGGAAGACTCCGAAGCTACAAAATCACCTGCTCTGACTTCAGGGACCTCAGATTTCACCCAATACCTCTGACAGAGGCCACAGACTTCAGTTCAAAACAACGGAAGCAGCTAAATTGTTGCATGCCACAGGCAGAGGACAGACATGACTGAGGCAGCATCCATCAGTTGTGAAAACAGCATCGTTTGTCACGTAGGATAGGCATTGCCTTACTGCAGAACAAGGCTTTGCACTCCCCTCTTCGGCCCTCTCCACTACACAGTTTCTGCCAACTGGCCGTACAAAAGAATCCTTTCACACACTAGATTTGGAAATAGTTCTCACATGGCCTATACAAGCAAAACACTTAAGAAGGCATAAAACTCTTAGGTGAAAATGTAGTGTGTATTGCACTCGGTGTCTGTCCAGCTATTTCTGATTTCTGAAACTAATGGAGCAGGCAGTAAAATAATTTTTAAAGCAGAATTGAAGAAAAATATTAATGTCTGAATACCAGCAGGTAAATGAATTTTGACTTTCCAATTTTGCAACTCTGTTTTTTTCACTTTCACAGTTTCTGAAATACTGTGAAATTCTGCATGATGTCAAACCAGGTATTAATTAGATCAAAGACAAAAAACTTTCCAAAGCTCATATACTGATTACTTATTACACCACAGAGCAGGAAAAAATATTCCTTACACAGCCATACTTTTATTTCCCTCAATAATGTTTCTTCATAAAGAGCAATACACAGCTGGAAGCATTAACAGCCTACCAGATGGTTCACTTCTCGATAAACATGTTTTGTAAGTTTAATGAACTGTAGTGCAGGGAGAAAAAAGTTACGTGTGCAGAGTGGTTCAAATGGCAGGTCAGGACTGGGGCTGGACAGGAGACTAGCTCCACAGAAACTTCCATTTCTATGGCAGCTTTACATTGGAGGAGGGAGGGAGGAAGGGAGGGAGGAAGGATGGCTGATTCTGGCAGAAGACAAGGACAAAAAAGGCTGAATGCATAACACCCACATATTCAGCCCCACAAGTGCTAATATTGGACAGGGGAAGGCTGTAATCACCAGATCCTGGCCCACAGCATTGTCCTGAACCAGCAGGTGCTTCCAGAGCCCTGGAGAGCCTGTACCATGCAGCAGGCAATGACAGAAAAAACTTAAATTGTACAATTCTACAATGAACAATCCTGAGTTATGCCTGACACTGTGTAAGTGTCCAAGGCAACAAGCATTCATCCATCTTCTTCTGCCCATGCCATCTCTGCAGCAGGCAATCACAGCCAGTCACAAACTGTTCACAACTGAGCAGCCCAAATGTCGCATGTCTGGTTGCAAATCGCAGAGCAGCCCTGCCCACCCCATCAGGTATGAACTGCTCAGTGTGGCAGCACTGAGGAAACTCCCTCTAGGAGATCAGCTGGTGCCTGGGCTGGTTCTGTCACATCTTTCAGCAGACTTTATAGCCGTGCAACTACCGAGGAGCCTGAATTGTTGAATTGTGTTCAACAACCTGGTGTGGACAATAGTTCAAAAATATTTCAAGTTTTGGGCTGAGAAACTGCAAAACAGTACAGCCAGCAAAACTCACTGACTCACCTTGAGGCCGATCTAGATCTGCTGAGTGCTTTGACAAAGATCAAAGATGGTGCAGACTGGCGTCTTTGGGCCAAACTCTTCATTTTCTGATTGGAAAGAGAAACAAAATTAAATTACAGGTGAGATTTGGAACAGTGACTGCATGCATACAGACTGGTCACAGCCAGACTCCACTTCCAGACCATGGGAAAAAGAAGAAACTGCTGCCTTCAGCAACCCTGGAGGGGGAAAATATCACATGGTAAGAAAATCAAGAGTATGACCAGAAAGCCAGTATAAAGAAAAGCTGAAAATTAGTGTCTATACACAGATACTTGAGGTACATTGCACACATGAAATAAACACCTAGAGCTGGTCCTCAACCACTTAGTAATTTATTGTACTTTAAATTTGTCAAATATCCAGGCAGTGGTTTAAATTTCAAGCACTTCATAGGTTTCTGTGTCAGATCTGACATCTACCATAAATTAAGGTTTGGATTCTACCCACCTGACCTTACATGCTACATTGGGCTACCCTTCTTTAACAAATCTTTAGAGATTACATCATTTTCCTTCCCTACTAATCTATCTGAAGCATTATATCTTGCCCCTCAGTAGTCAATAATGACTTTTTTTTCATTCTTGATTATGCCTGAGAAAAACAAGATAGTGAGAGGCAGGACAGTTGTTAGCACAGAATTAGGAAGAGAATGAGAAAAAGGAGACACTCAAAGATAGAGAACACTGCAGGGAAAAAAAAGACAAAGAATAAGGAAGAGATGAAAATGTCAGTAGCTAACAAGGGAGCATGGATTTCCATTCAGTGAAGTTGAACACTACAATAAAAATACTGAGCAAATAAATACCACTATTTTCCCCAGAGGTAGAAATTTTCAAAAGCACCCACAGGAGACAAAAACACACATTTCCCTGAATGCAGATACATTCATCACGATGTAGTCACTCTCCCTCCCGCAGCCAGAAGCAGGACTGAGTAGTCCCCGTTACTCCAGTAACCCTGGAGGGCTGTCTTGAACCGGTTGTGCAGCCTGCTGCCAAGGTGCATGACCTCTCCTCTCACTGACCTTCCACCAGAAGGGTGACTGTTACCTTATTTAGCTCAAATACTTTTCAGAACAAACTGGTGAACAAAAGAACCAGGGTCAAACTCCTCCTGACACCCTGACAGGACAATATCCAATGCTGCAGTGGTACCTTGCACAGCCCTGGCCACCACTGAGAGCCCACAAACAGGTGAACCTTTGACAGTCATGAAGTCTCTCAGCTAATCACAAAGCACAACTCTCTTCCTTCCTACTAAAAATAACCACTGACTACCAGGACAAATATGTTAAGACAGTCAGAACAACTGATTCTTCTGCCAATGTATGTGCTGGATGTGGCACACATTTTGTTTGGGCAGGTGCACAGGGTGCTCCCCTCGGAGAAACTGAATTCTATGTATTTTACCCACTTGTGACAAGTGCATTTCTTTTACTCACTGCAGTCCATCTGTTATTGTGTCATTTTTTTGGTACTCTCTTTATAGCTGTAGACCATGCTTGTTTGTTTCGTCAAATACTCAGTTACAGCTATTGTGCAGCAATTGTTATAAATTCGACTGTGTCATTTCAATTCACCTTTAAAAATTATCCCCTCCTCCCTATTTTATCAAAAAATAACTTTCTCAAGATGGATCAATTAAGTCTGGGAACATTCAGCTGTCTCCAATTGGACTATAATTGGATAAAAACAGATTACTAATAAAAGAGATGCCCATTTTAAATAGTTTTTAAATAAATAAATAAATACGATAAATTGTTCTAGTGAATTAAATCTGTTTGCCTTACTGCTAGCAAATCTGAAAAGCTGTTAGAGGTTTTAAAAGCAGCATACCTGCAAATATGAAGACAAAAAGAGATCTGCGTAACAATGCATTGTAACATTGCTACAGAAGACGAGCCACACATGCCACATGACAGGCAGATTTCCCAAGTTTATATAAAGCATCAACTCCCAGTGGGAAATTTACTGCAATTCACTCATTACTGGGCAGGTGGCTTTTGTGGGGGTAAAAAGTGGAGCATCTCAGCTCCTGGAAATGCAGTGGAAGTTTGGTTACATTTTCAAAGTGATCTTCAGGTCTGAAAAGAAAGCCACTGCAAAAAAATGCAGCATTTTAAAATCTATGGTAATTACAGCTTTTTTTTTTCATGCTTGGGTTAGCAGTGCTGAATAGTGCCTGTGCCAGCGAGATTCTAGTCTTGACTTAAATGTCTGAAGACCAAAGTAAAGTCTAGATTACAGCAAGTTTAACAAGAGCTCAAATAACCGGCAGAGACAATCCCGGTTAGAGGGGATCCCAGCAGGTCTGTGATCCAGCCTCTCTGAACCTGTTGAGAGCAAGATCCATTCAAGCAGGCTGCTCTAGGCCACCTCCAGTCCAGGTCTGTGTTACCTCCAAGGATGAGATTCCAAAACCTCTCTGGGCAAACTCTTAGCACAGCTACTAAGCAAATCTTAATAGAAAAAAAAATTAGCCTCAAAACATAAAAAGATCACTGATGAGAAAAGGAAAATTTTCACAGCAATACTGAAGTGAGTCAGGTCAGCTGTATGCAAATAAACACATTACACAGAGCCATTGATTACAGACAGAAAAGGGGGTTTTATTTTCATTTTGCTCCATACAGAGTTTGGGAAGAGGAAATAAGTGACCATCATGACAACTTGAATTGATTTACTTTGAGAAGGGAGAGGATAAATTTACTTTTGGTTAAGTTGGATCCAGTTGCCTGCTATCCTCATTTTTATTGCCTCTATATGTGCAAGGACGGTAGTGTGGAGAAGACGAGATACATCCTAAACAGCTGCAGTGAGAGCAGATGTTTGGGAGGAAAAGGAGATGCACTGACCAATTATCTAAGCATGGGACACAGAGAAGCATTTCTCAATATGTGTCCCACATCATTACCTCCCATTTTTTCATGTAAATATTAGAAAGGTCAACACAGAGAGAAATCCTCATACTTGTTGGCTGAGTCACACCCATGTGAAATGTATCATAAAATCAGTATCTATAATGAATGTTTACAGTGTGCTAGATGCAAAGATGATAATCTTGTGTCAGTCAGGACAAACTAGAGTTATTTCTGTCTTCCTCACATTCAAAAGTCTGAGCTCCTGCTCCCTCCCAACCAGTTCAGGTTTTACTTCATACTTTCTGCATTTCTGGTCGTGGTTGTCTTGACTGCTTTTTAACAGAAACAAAAAGGTTTTGCATTTTCAGTTGTTGGACTGGTGGTAGTATTTGGCCAGTTTCTCATCTGGTATAAAAAGTCATAGGCCTGTAGATTGGAAAAGAATGAATTTACACCAGATATTGATCAGACCTACAGTCTGACACACTCTTTTGTAAACTGTGATGGTAGGTGGTTTATGACCAGATCAGCCCACCATGCTGAGGACAGAAAGCTTGCAAACCATCACTGGAAATACTCTGTCTCTCCTCGGGAATCAGAATCCCTATGGATTACAGTAAAACTTGCACAAGTATCTCACAAGTCATCAGCTGGAGGAAAAATCTATTCCTGGATGCCAGTATTCAACTAATTTTGCCTTGCAGGTGAAGTGGATGATGGTACTATATGAAATTGATATAAATTAATATATCGCCAAGTTACAATATTGATTTCCACTGTGGGAAAGGCAACATATGAGGAGATCAAAAAAACTGGAACTGTTCCTGCACTTTATGTGTATCACTTTACTATATCATGCTTATAAAGAGAATGGCAGAGCATGAATTAAATAAAAAATGTATGAAAAAAATTAATGGTACTTACTACTTATTTTGTGATGACAAGTAACTTAAGTAAGGCATATTAGTGTTTATAATATTTTCAAGTATCTAGAGAAGTTGGAATCTACACTGTAAGTGGATACCCTGCTGCAGCTACTGCAAACGTGCAGGAGGTCAGAGTAGGTGGGCTAAGACAGGGACTGTGTGCGGTGATTCCCTGGGAGCACACTGCCCACGCTGCCAGGTTGTGCTGCCTGACCCATGCAATGGTCAGACACACGCAGGAAGATTCCTCTCCCCCAGCCTCTGACTCACACACCTGAGCTGTTTGCCCTCTGCTCCTTTTACAGCCAGAGAGAAAAGGACCATTTAGGGCACAGTTCATCTTGTCTAAAGAAGTTTTCCTCCACTAACTGTAAAAGAAAACTAAGGTGACCAAGAAAATAGAGTTAATCATCATCGATCCTCTCCTTGCTATCTGAGCAAAGGACAGAGAACAGAAAAATATGTGTGCTCAGTAACACAGGGAAAAGCTGCCTTCTTGCAGTGGTTTGAGCATAGGATGAGAAAACAATGTTACTTGATGTCTGTTTAAGAGACTCATGCAAAATAGTTGAAAAATTTATTTAGTTCCTGAGTGATGGGTAAACACAGCAGAAAAGCCTCCTCAGCAATGTGCAGATAACCTCGTTAAAGCCTCCTCAGACCCTGAGTGATTGCAGGCTCCTGATTTACAGGCTCACTCCAGAAATGGGTCAAGGCTGGGACATCTGCCTGGGTCATTTAACTGGGTGACAGAGACAACCCTCACATGTGCCAATGCCTCAAGCTGAGGATTGCATTCAAGTGGCTAAGCTCTCCCTTTCACTGCTTTATTTTTCTAAAGAAAGGAAGTCTGATTTTAACAAATCCTACTCTTTTAATGTATTTAAGTTAATAACTGCGAGGGATTGCACTCATGCAAACTCTGCTCTTGTTGTCTGAGCAACAAAACCTATCTGTGGGACACACTCCTGGTTTAGCTAGATATGAACTAAAGCACAGACAACAAATCCTTTCCAAAAACTGTGAGGCAAAGTTCAGCTAACTGCCTGACAATCAAAAAATCACAACAACCCTTACCACAGAGCAGCTAATTTTCCAGGACAACTGGGCACCACTCTCACCCCTGTACCACTCGGCCACTCACAAGAGGCAATAGATTATTTTTTCCTACATACTATAATCCAATATTTGTTAGGTTTACAGACTAGAGTTGTCAAAAAGTACCAAAAATAACAAGAATCTCTTATACTTTGTTAAAGCAAGAAATGGACCTATGCTGACCTATAACATTCTCGAGCCCTCATAAACAGTGAGAAGACTGTGTTCAAACTGCTGGCTCAAGCAGCAGAGATGTAGGTTCCACAGAGAGACCATTTACCATAAAGGCAGAGCAGGTGACAAAACTATGTGCTTTTGTTTATGCTGGCAGAATACTTTTACTTACAAGGACTTTCCTAGAAAGAAAGCCATTTGTGGATAGATAATTACGGAGAAAACAATCACAGGGCACAAGAGAAAAGAGCTATCAACACAGTGGAACCAAAAGAACATGATTGTGGAACAGCAGCTGCTAGAGAGCACAGCAAAGACTAAAGGCCATCTCAGAGTAGAAAGAAAATTGGACAAAAGAAACTAAAAGCAAACATGTTCCACCAACTACTTCCCAAAGGCTACAAATCTTTGGAAGCACAGATACGGAGATCTTCAAAAGATCCCACCCATCTACATCACAAGAAGGGAGATGTGAAAGGCTAGTGAAAACATCACAGAGTAGGGGAACACTGAATATTTGCTTGAGGGCTCTCCGGTGAGTCAGAGCACTGCTCAGATCGGTGGCTCTGTTTGTGGTGGTCTTGTTGAAGCCCAGCGTTTCCTTCCAAGACTGCCACAAAGCAGGAGGGTTAACACATGGACAGAATTCTGCCCCAGTTTTCGTACAGAAAGACTTTCTCAGGAGCAGTTTACAGATGAGAGAGAGAGGAGATTTCCCCCATTCCACATCGATACTTCAAGCAACATTAAGTAAAGAGGCAATAATTGATATCTGCAGTTCTCGGGTATTTGATCCCACATGACATAGCGTGCCCCTCTCTTTCCTACTGACACCAGGAGGAGCGAAAAAATATCCCAGGACTAGGAAACTCAAGAACTAGAACACATTGTTGTATGCACAATTTTCAGTTTCTCTTATGGACAGAGAAATGAAGGACTGCTAACACTAGTTCGTAATTAAAGCAGCATCAGGAGGCACATCACAACTCTAAGTTACTGTAAGCCAGCACAGCCTACCAAGGTGATTTTAACCTAAGGACCCACTTGGCGGGTGATTTCATTAACACGGGTTTTTTCAGTCCTTATCAGAGACAAAATAGCTACAGGATATGTCTGCAGGATGATAGGAACCGTTCACCACTTCACTAAACAGTGCCAGAAGTGTTCCTGGATGTCTGAGATTTCCAGCACTACGAGGTGTGATTTTAGAAACAGCCCACCAGGATCCTCAGCCAGGACCATAGTAAACAGGATGGAGTCTTGCAGGAAGAAGAAATCTCTGCTTAAGGAGCTCTATGCTAAAAAACCATACATATATGGGGCATGAGATCAACATATCATCAAATATAATGGCAAATACATACTTGATTCATCTTTTTAGAGAAAGACAAGGGATGAAGATTATGTATGATTGCCTTTACTCTTCTAACGCCGTTCATTTGCTTAAATTTTATCCATTTAATACACTGTTGGGGAACAATATAACTCCCTTTTCCCTTCTGGTAAACTGTTGCTGGATTTGTGATCAGAATCACAAAGAAACACATTTTTATGGTGATGGAATTGTCGTATTGCAAGTCTCAGACCACAAATGCTACTTTGATTAGTAGGCAAAATGCTTAATTTTTTGCACACTTTGTAGGTGTAAATATTAAGAATTGCTGAGCCTCCAGAACATTTTAAGCAGTTACTTGTAATCTTCAAGGAGGCAAAAGCAAAAATCCTAAGAGTGACTCCTTGTGCTACCAGATACTGTTTTGTGTAAAATATTCAGAGTTGGTTGGAATCTAGCTCCTCTAGGAAGAGAGAAGTGAAACACCAGGAACTTATAAATATGGTTAAATGACCCAGCTGCTACTGCTGACACAGTTACATTGGCATAAAAGACGTCTCTGCTGCATAGTTGGTTTTAACAAATTTGTAGAAATAAGCTCTATCAGTATAATCACGTTCACTCGCGCCACTTCAATGCACTTCAGAGTTGCATCAATTTACTGGTAATTGGTTACAAAGCTAAACAGTCAATACAAAACTTCTCTGTAGGTCAATCACATATAATCCAGTGACTCCAGTAAGTCCAGTAAAGGAGGGAAACTACGCCATCATTTTCCAAAAGCATTAACTAAAATGCTGCACTTCAATGTCACCTTTTAGCAGGGTGTCTTGAGTGCCTTGTAAGCATTTAACAGAGAGAACCTCCCACAGTCTGTGAGGTAGGTTAGCAGTGCAAATTATTTTGCATGCCAAGAAAAGGCAAAGAAACATTCCCAGGATATTAGTTTAAATGGTCACACAAAACATATGAAAAAAGCCCTAGACATTTTCTGTCTCTGTTCTGGTTCTATGGTGTGATCAAGCACGTGATCCTTCAGCTTCGTTTTGACAGCCAAGCGGAAGATGAAGTACGAGTTCAGAAAACCACAGAACAATGCAGCAAATCTCAGATAATTTGAGAAAATACAGTCACGATAATAAAAAGGGAGAAAGGTTCAGCGGTCACTTAGCATCACATATTTAGGGGTAGTTTTTGCCAGAAAGTAAAATAGTTGATGTTAAACACATATTTACAACAAAACTGTTTAACTTGACATGCTGTGTTACCAGTACCAAAACAGATTTCTTGCCAACACGTTCTTCCATTTCACTGTATGCAACCCATACAAACAATGTAAGCTCCCTGGTACCAAAAAGGACTTTCTGCATTGTGAAAAAAACGATGCTTTGGCACTGAGTGGAAGACAAAACAGAAGTATATAGAGAGTCCATAGGGACCCAAATAGTAAAAGAAATATTTGACCTATCACTGAGACCCAGCTTCAAGTAAAATTAGGAATACTCCTTTCCTGTACATAGATAAAGGTGAGAATCTTCTTTCCCAGAGAGGCATAAAGAGGTGGCATGCTAGTAGTCTCAAGGAAGCACCAGGACCGTGGACAAGCAGCTGAACTGTTGGCTGGATGTTGGTGGCTGCCTGTGTTGGCTGTGCATGGTGTGCAAAGCTGCCATATGCTGCACAGCCCAGCCAGGGTCTCAAGCTGCTTCTCCACAGGAGGATCTCCATCTGTACCCCCGCTGCATGTGCCTCCACGCTGAGGAATTCCAAAAGGGCTGCCAAGATCTGTAAAAAGTAATATCCCCACTCTCTTGTCAGCGTTGGCAAAAACAAGGTCTGCATTCCTTTGACTGTGGGCTCTTTGGAGCAGGAATAGGAAACACAAGTGCTACCATTAATATTTGTCCTCAGAATGCTGAATAATGAAGTAGAACCTGCACAATAAAAATGTTCATCTTCACAGTACTTGAAAATAACTTCTCAATTCAGGTGGGTGCCTAGCATCAAGGCTCTGCCAGGTTGGAAGGTACACGGTATTCTGTCTTCAGCAAAAATGAAACAAATGTTTGATAAAAATCAGAGCTGAGCATTTAGCCATCTCAAATTAGATCACAGTACTCGGAGAGGGTGAGTATCTACTCCATCATTTTGCCCAGCTGGGCAGCAGGAGGTACTCCACCACCTTGTGTAGGTGTATCACATGCCCACTTCAGAAACCAATCAGGTGTTAACTGCAGTGAAGTGTAGTAGAAATCTTGGCCAAACTCTCTCCAGGCAACCATTACACCATTGACAGCAGCTGCCATAAGAAGAGGTCCCCAGGGCTGCAGTCAGGCTGGACCACTATGTGGCTTGGTAGGACACAGCACACACAGACACAGCCCATGGAAACACAGAGCATCACTTCCCAGCCCAAAGAGACATATCAGCAGGACTTCTCTCTACACTGCTGTGCCGTGGCCAGCAAAATCCCAGTGGCTGCTTAGCCACAGGACTGGACACATGCTCAGACTTTACTATCATCCTAAACTGTCACTAGGTGGACAGATTTACTACAGGACACTGTAACCTGGCCAGTCATTCTAATCCTGCCAGCCTATTTGGCAGCCGTCTCTAGTGCACCTTTAAAGACAAGGCAGTGAATAGATTTAAATGTCATTGTGAAGCAAAATCTTCAAGGCAGCAAGGTACCAAGTCTACTTTGGATAGAAAAACACTACAGCACTTGCTAAACCAAAGAGAAAAAAAGAATTCCTGTTTTATACAGCAGGAAGAATCTGGTTATTACAGCTCGCTTGTTACAGCTGAGTAGAAGGCAGAAACAAGTGCTTGGCTGTATGCAGAAGAGAGCATTTTGCACTTGATTGTGTCAGATGCTGAAAAGCAATTTGAGACATCAAACAGATTTTACAACCAGTTTTGAAGATGGGAGAAGGCTGTTCTGCTATCGATTGTATACACTTTGCACAAGGCGCTTCTCCAGGATGCTTCTTATATTTCTCTTGCACAAAGCACGTGCGAGAGCAGCCACCGAACACCCTCATCTCTAGCAAACCCTTCCCTCGCTCTCTCCAGGCACACATACAGCAGATCCCTCTTCGATCCCCTGGATAATCACTCTGCAAATCTCTCCCCAGCTCTCTCTGATACCCACTCAGCAAAAACCCTCGGAAATCCATCCAGCAAAACGTCCTTTAGGTTTCCCCACGAAATCCATGCAGCAAACCCCTTTATCGCTCCAGCACATCCATGTAGCAACACTCCCCGCGCCACATCACCGGGAAATCCATGCAGCAAAGCCCTCTCAGTCCACCGAACAGCACCCAGCAAATCCTTCCCGAGCTCCCCGGGACAGCTGTGCAGCGGCGCTCCTTACCTACCTCGGACATCCAGGCAGCAGCCTCCCTGTGCTGCCGGGACATGCGCGCAGCATCCCCCCTGAGGTCCCCGGGTTATCCACCCGGCAGAAGCCTCTCAGCCACACTGGGCACCGTGGCACTATCCGCTCCCCGGGGAACGAGCCCTTCCCGCCGACAGCCCCGGCTCCGCCAGCGGCTCCCCCGACCCCGGTTCCGACAGCGGCGTGCAGGACCCAGGATGATGGCGCGGCGGAGCGCCCTATGGGGCCGCGCTGACCTGCGGTGCCCCCCGCGGGAAGCTCCGGGACAGGGGCGCGGGCCGGGGGGCGCTTTCTCGTGTGGTCTCCGGGGGCGGCCTCACCTTTTTGCTGTCGGCGGCGGCGAAGCCCCTGCTCTCGCCGCTCACCGAGGACGAGCGGCCCGGGCCGAGGTGCTCCTGTTGCGGGGACATCACGTCCATACAGCCCCGTGCCGCCGCGCTCCCGCCGCGGGGATACCCGCGCCGCCGCCCGCACCATGGACAGGGCGCGCCGCGCCGCGCCCCGCCCTCCGCGAGCAAGACACGCCTCCCGAGACACGCCCCCGAAAACCACGCCCCCTCCGCCGGGCCGGGCCCCGCCCCGTGCAGAGGGGTCCGGCATAGGGCGGGGGAGGGAGGTGACGCGCATGCGCGCCCCCCGGGGGCGCGGGGTGGCGGGGGCGCCGGGGGGCGGCCAT